>CAUYRH010122694.1:0-11489 GCA_963574655.1 Perodicticus potto | reverse complement strand
TTACCGGTGCCCGGCTAATTTTTTCTATTTTTTTTTTTTTTTTTGAGACAGAGCCTCAAGCTGTCACCCTGGGTAGAGAACTGTGGCATCACAGCTCACAGCAACCTCCAATTCCTGGGCTCAAGCGAGTCTCCTGCCTCCGCCTCCCAAGTAGCTGGGACTACAGTTGCCTGCCACAACACCAGGCCATTTTTTGGTTGCAGCTGTCATTGTTGTTTGTCAGGGCCAGGCTGGATTCGAACCCGCCAGCTCAAGTGTACGTGGCTGGCGCCTTAGCCTGTTGAGCCACAGGCGCCGAGCCATCTTTTTTCTTTTTTCTTTTTTTTTTTTTGAAACAGAGTCTCAACTCTTTCTCTGGGATGACGTCATTGTAGCTTACAGCAGTCTCCAACTCTTGGGCTTGAGCAATCCAGGTTGCTGTAACTATAAGCATGCACCACAACATAGCTAGTTTTTCTATTTTTGGTAGAGACAGGTCTCATTCTAGCTCAGGCTGGTCTCCAACTCCTGAGCTCAAGCAATCCACCAGCCTCTGCCTTCCAGACTGCTAGGATTATAGTGCGACCCACCGCACCCAACACCACCTCATCTTCTTAATTGTCTCCCTTTTTTGTCACTTCCTAAGAAAGTATAGATGGAAGGTGAATGTCTGAAAATATCTACATTGTAACCTCACACTTAATTTTTAGTTTGGATTTAGAATTCTATTTTGGTAATTATTTATTCCTTTTAATTATAAAGGCATTGCTGCCAGTGTCTTCAAAAATTCCCTATTAAGGGCAGCGCCTGTGGCTCAAAGGAGTAGGGCACTGGTCCCATTTGCTGGAGGTGGTGGGTTCAAACCCAGCCCCGGCCAAAAACTGCAAAAACTGCAAAAAAAAAATTCCCTATTAAGAAATCTTATGCTGGGCTCAGTGCCTGTAGCACAGTGGTTAGAGAGCCAGCCACATACACCGAGGCTGGAGGGTTCGAACCCAGCCCCGGCCAGCTAAACAACAATGATGACTGCAACAACAAAAAAATAGCCAGGCGTTGTGGCAGGCACCTGTAGTTCCAGCTACTTGGGAGGCTGAGGCAAGAGAATCACTTAAGCCCAAGAGTTTGAGGTTGCTGTGAGCTATGACTCCATGGCACTCTACCGAGGGCGACATAATGATACTCTGCCTCAAAAAACAAAAAAAAAAAGGTGGCGCCTGTGGCTGAAATGAGTAGGGCGCCGCCAGCCCCATATCCCAGAGGTGGCAGGTTCAAACCCAGCCCCAGCCAAAAACTGCAAAAAAAAAAAAGAAAAAAGAAAAGAAATTTTATGCTACTCTAAATTTCTAGTTCTTTTAAGATCTTATCTTTTTCTTATTCTGAGTTTTATATAATGAGCCTTAGTTTCTCACATTTTATATTCACTATGCTGAGTTCTGGGTAATACCCTTTATCTAGAGGCTTGGCTACCTTGAGTCAGAGATATTTTTGTATATTAGCTTTAGTTTTTCTTTTTTTTGCCTTTGTGTAGGAATATTTAATGACAGAGAAAGAAAAGGCAGATTACAAAACAGTATAACTTCATTGTTATTTTTATTTTAATTAGAGGGAGATCATTGTCCATGTGTATGTTATAATAGCTTTATTAAGATATAATTCACATACCATAAAATTTACCCATTTGGGATCAGCGCCCGTAGCACAGTGGTTATAGCTCCAGTCACATACATCTGGGATGGCAGGTTTGAACACGGCCCAGGCCTGCTAAACAACAACGACAACTACAACAAAAAATAGACGGGCATTGTGGTGGACGCCTGTAATCCCAGCTACTCGGGAGGCTGAGGCAAGAGAATCTCTTAAGCCCAAGAGTATGAGGTTGCTGTGAGCTGTGATAGTATGGCACTCTACTGAGGGTGACAGCTTGAGACTCTGTCTCAAAAAAAAAAAAAAAAAAGTTGGCTGGGTGCCCATAGCTCAGTGATTAGAGTGCTGAGATGCACCGGAGATGGTAGGTTTGAACCCAGCCCGGGCCTGCTAAACCAATAAATAAACAAATACATAAAAAGCTAATTTGGGCTCAGCGCCTGTGGCTCAAGTGGCTAAGGCGCCAGCCACCTACACCTGAGCTGATGAGTTCGAATCCAGCCCTGGCCGCCAACCAACAATGACGGCTGCAACCAAAAAATGGCCAGGCGTTGTGGCGGGCGCTTGTAGTCCTAGCTACTTGGGAGGCGGAGGCAAGAGACTCGCTTGAGCCCAGGAGTTGGAGGTTGCTGTGAGCTGTGATGCTATAGCACTCTACCCAGGGTGACAGCTTGAGGCTCTGTCTCAAAAAAAAAGCTAATTTGAAGCAGAACTGATGGGGTTGGCCTAGGGCTATGTGAGTAAACATTTAACGGTTAGCTCTGACCGTGCCTGTGGCTCATCAAGTAGGGTGCCGGCCCCATAAACCGAAGGTGGTGGGTTCAATCCTGGCCTCGGCCGAACTGCAAAATGGAAAAATAGCCGGGCGTTGTGGCAGGCGTCTGGAGTCCCAGCTACTTGGGAGACTGAGGCAAGAGAGTCGCCTAAGCCCAGGAGTTGGAGGTTGCTTTGAGCTGTGTGATGCCACGGCACTCTACCGAGGGCGATAAAGTGAAACTGTCTGTACAAAAAAAAAACAAAAAACAGTCAGCTCTTTGGAGAAAAAGGTCCTGGCTCAGCGCCTGTGGCTCAAGGGGCTAAGGCGCCAGCCACGTACACCTGAGCCGACGGGTTCGAATCCAGCCCGGGCCCGCCAAACAAAAATGACGGCTACAACCAAAAAAAAATGGCCAGGCATTGTGGCGGGCGCCTGTAGTCCAGCTACTTGGGAGGCAGAGGCAAGAGACTCGCTTAAGCCCAGGAATTGGAGGTTGCTGTGAGCTGTGATGCCACAGTACTCTATCCAGGGTGACAGCTTGAGGCTCTGTCTCAAAAAAAAAAAGGAAAAGGTCCTGATTTGCTGCATTTCATGATTTCTGTTGGTGTATATTTTTCCACTGTGCTCTATTTGAAGCTACCAACATGATGTCACTTAATGCAAAATTGAGAAAAAAGGTACATTACTTGGCCTTCATGAGCTGTTCTCAGCTGCTACTGCATGCCACTGGCTTCATTACAGAATCATTTGTCCACAAGTCACCCTTCCTCTTGGGGGATTCCCTAAATGTCAGTATCTATAAGTCCCTTTTTTCTTGTTGCCCAGGCTAGAGTTTAGTGACAAAATCATAGCTCACTGTATTTATTTACTTTTTTTTTTTTTGGACACAGAGGCTCACTTTGTTGCCCTTGATAGAATGCCATGGCATGATATACAGCCCAAACCCTTGGGCTTAAGCGATTCTCTTGCCTTAGCCATCCAAGTAGCAGGGACTACAGATGCCTGCCACAAGGCCCAGCTATTTTTTGGTTGCAGTTGTCGTTGTTTAGAAGGCCTGGGCCAGGTTCGAACCCACCACCCTAGGTATATGTGGTCGGCGCCCTGCTGACTGAGCTATGTGTGCCGCCTTTCATGTAGACTTTTATGTTCAAAATTCTGTTCTTGCTTTCACACAATTCAGAAATAATTAACAGTGAAGCAGGAACAGGATTTGAACTCAGAACCCTTGAGATTGAATCCTTGTTCCACTGTTTTCTAGTTACATGGCTAGAGCAAATTGGTTTCTCTAAGTTTTAGTCTTCCTCTGTAGAATGGGAAATCCTTGTCCCATTTTGTTCACATGATTATTATTATTATTTTTCTTTGAGACAGAGTCTCACTATGGCACCCTTGGTAGAGTGCCGTGGTGTCACAGCTCACAGCAACCTCAAACTTTTGGGCTTAAGTGATTCTCTTGCCTCAGCCTCCCAAGTCGCTGGGACTATGCAGGTGCCCGCCACAATGCCTGGCTATTTTTTGTTGCAGTTGTCATTGTTGTTTAGCAGGCCTGGGCCAGGTTTGAACCTGCAGCCTTGGTGTATGTGGCTGGTGCCATAACCACTGTGCTACAGGCACCGAGCCAAAATAGACTTTTGTTTTTGAGACAAAGTCTTATTATGTCACCTGTAGAGTGCTGTGGCGTCACAACTCTCAGCAACCTTCAATTCTTGGGCTTAAGCTATTCTCTTGCCTCAGTCTCCCATCTTCTCATGATTATTGTAAAGACTAAGGGAGATAGGGTGGGGCCTGTGGCTCAGTGGGTAGGGCGCCGGCCCCATATACCGAGGGTGGCAGGTTCAAACCCTGCCCTGGCCAAAGGGCAACAAAAAATAGCCAGGCATTGTGGCGGGCGCCTGTAGTTCCAGCGACTTGGGAGGCTGACTCAAGAGAATCACCTAAGCCCAGGAGTTGGAGGTTTCTGTGAGCTGTGATGCCACTGCACTCTACCGAGGGGGATAGAATGAGACTGTTTCTAAAAAAAAAAAAAAAGACAATACTAAGGGAGATAGAGATGCCTTTTATCTATGGAGATACAAGAGACTGTGAAGCGGGCTGGGCGTAGTGGCTCACGCCTATAATCCCAGCACTCTGGGAGGCTGAGGCTGGTGGATTGCTTGAGCTCACAAGTTCAAGACCAACATGAGCAAAATCAAGACCCCTGTCTCTACTAAAAATAGAAAAACTGAAGCAAGAGGATTGCTTGAACCCAAGAGTTGGAGGTTGCTGTGAGCTATGATGCTATAGTACTCTACTGAGGACGACAGCATGAGACTCTGTCTCAAAAAAAAAAAAAAAGAGACTGTTAAGGCTGAGCATGGTGATGGTGGCTCATGCCTGTAACTCTAGCACATTGAAAAGCCAGGGCAGAAGGATTGCTTGAGGCCAGGAGTTCGAGACCCACTGAGTAAGAGTGAGACCCCCATCTCTACAAAAAGTTGAAAAATGAGTGGGGTATGGTGGCACATGCTAATAGTCCCAGCTACTCAGAGGGTAAGGTAGGAGCCCAGGAGTCTGAGGTTGCTGTAAGCTATGATAATGCCACAGCACTCTAACCCAGGTGACAGATCAAGAACCTATCTCCAAAATAAAAAAAAGAGAGACCCAATTCAGAAGAAAATAATGGGTGAGGGTAGGGATTGGGTTAGTAGGTCCCTGCTGGGTAGAAAAGTATCGTACATTGTCAGAACCTCTGAAGCTACATGCTTAGAATGGTGTGAGCTGTACTCAGTCTGGGTGTTGATCCTTTTGTCTTCTTCATTCTTCATCCCCACTTTAGTCCAAATGCTGACTCTAGGCCTTCTAATAGAAAGGATGGGGACGACATGATGGCTCATGCCTGTCATCCTAGCACTCTGGGAGCCCTAGGTGGGTGGATTGCTGGACCTCAGGAGACAAGCCTGAGCAAGACCCTGTCTCTACTAAAAACAGAAAAACTAGCTGGGCATTGTGGTGTGTGCCCATAATCCCAACTACTCGAGAGGCTGAGGCAGGATGGTCGCTTAAAGTCAGGAGTTCAAAGTTGCTGTGACCTATGAGGCAACAGACAGAGACTATGTCTAAAAAAGAAGTCTAACTAAATATGTAATTCAGGCAGAAACAGTTGTCCCAGCAATAAGAGCCTACCCTTCCAGTGTCATGGTCACTTTCCTGACTTTGCCTTCCCCAGATGCTGCTGCAGATTGCTGATGATTTTATCGAGAGTGTGGTGACAGCAGCCTGCCAGCTTGCTCGGCATCGCAAGTCCAGCACCTTGGAGGTAAAAGATGTCCAGCTGCATTTAGGTATGTGGTCTTGTTTCTCCCTGAAGTACCCTCACAACTGTTTTTTCAGGACTTCCAGGGAAAGTGTAGTCAGAGGAACTTTCATGCCAGGACCAGGCTTTTGGGCTCTGGGATTAATGTAGTCATTCAGTAGAGAAGCGAAATCCATCCATGGCAGGGAAAATGAGCCCAGGCATTAGATTTGAAACCAGACTTTGCCAGCTATCTCAGCTTATCCTTCCTACTTAATTTCTCTTTGAACCCACTTCCTAATTTATAAATCAAAGATCATAATATCCTCCTTCCAGAGTAACTGTGAGATTTATAGATTATATTCATAGGCACGGTGCCTGTAGCTCAAGCGGCTAAGGCGCCAGCCATATACCCCAGAGGTGGCGGGTTTGAATCCAGCCCAGGCCTGCCAAATAACAATGACAACTACAACCAAAAAAAAAAAGAAAAAAAAAATAGCCAGGCGTTGTGGTGGGCGTCTGTATTCCCAGCTACTACCAGGAGTTGGAGGTTGCTGTAAGCTGTGATGCCACAGCACTCTACCTAGGGTGACAGCTTGAGGCTCTGTCTCAAAAAAAAAAAAAAAAAAAAAAATTATATTTGTAATGTGACTGGCATAGGATCTGGCACAAAGTAAGAGCTTAGTAAATGTAGCTACTATTATGTCTCCCCTGTTCAAATAAAACCCTTCCTCAGTGTTCTCTTGCAGTTTTTACCTATTTATGCATTTCCCCAAGAAAAGAATAATAATAATAATAATACTGTACATCCAATTATATATTCTGCTTGTCCACTTAACAGACACTAAATTTGAGCTTGGATTTTTCTGGGAGATACTCACATAACATTGATAATCATAATCACCTAGAAATGAATAAGCCCCCCCTGCATTGACTACGATATGATCAAAAGAAAGAGAGAATAGACTATAACTACAAACTCAGTTAAGCCAAGGGAATGAGAAAGAAGATAATAAGGGATTCCATGCAGATCAGCTCAGGACTTACTGAAAGACTTCCTTCCCCATGTCAAAAAGCTATTGCTTGCGGAGGCATTGTTAATTTCCGTGAAGTAAATAACATACTTCTGGTTAACATTGTTAGTATTAATAGATTAGGACAAATGCTCTTTTTTTTTTTTTTTTTTTTGAGACAGAGTCTCAAGGCGTCGCCCTTGGTAGAGTACAATGGCATCACAGCTCACAGCAACCTCAAACACTTAGGCTTAAGCGATTCTCTTGCCTCAGCCTCCCAAGTAGTTGGGACTACAGGTGCCCACCACAACACCCAGCTGTTTTTTGGTTGCAATTGTCCTTGTTGCTTCTCAGGCCCAGGGTGGGTTCAGACCCGCCACCTTTGGTGTATGTGGCCAGCGCCCCGCCAACTGAGCTTATGGGCGCTGCCAACAGATATTATTTTTTGTTGCTGTTGTTGAGACAGGGTCTTGCTCTCACTCAGGGTGGAAATACAGGTATTCTTGTTATCTATTAATCCCTAAACAGTGGCCTAAAACAATAGTTGTTGATTTTATTATTTCTTTGTTTTTTTTTTTAAACTATGATGACACCACGGCACTCTAACCAGGGTGACAGAATGAGACTTGACCCAATGAGACTATTGGGTCTTGCACAGGCTAGAGTACAGTGGCGGCATCATAGTTCACAGCAACCTCAAAGTCCTGGGCTCAAGTGATCCTCCTGCCTCAGCCTCTCAAATAGCTGGGACTGTAGGTGCATATCAGCACATCTGGCTAATTTTTCTATTTGTTATATGGCCAGGGTCTCTCTACATTGCCTAGGCTGGTCTCTAATACCTGACCTCAAGCAATCCTCTCACTTCAGCCACGATGCCGGAGTAATTTTTTTTTCTTTCTATTTTTAGTAGAGATGGGGTCTTACTCTCACTCAGGCTGGACTCAGACTCCTGAGCTCAAAGGATCCTCCCACTTTAGCCTCCCGCAATGCTAGGAATACAGATGTGAGCTACGGCTCCTAGCCAGTTTCAGACATTTTTGTTTTCAAAGAAACATTGGAGGGAAATTATATGTCATATTATTCTAGAAACAAACATGAGTCATTCATTCACATAGTATTTATAATGCATTAAACATAAAATATAACTATGAAATCAGTAATAATTCATTTTTACTTAAGTAGGTGTCTTCCTGGGACAAAACAAATTTTATAAGAAAAATGCTATTTTCAGTGCTTCAGGTACATTGATAAGAAATGATAAGAGTCACCATATAAATCTGTTGGAGTAGTGACTTATTCCTTAATAATAATAAATTCCCTAAAAATGTAGAGGTATGATTTTTTAAAAAGCAAAATATTTATATGACCTGAAGAGAAACCGGAGTTTGAGGTATAATGTTTTTTTTTTTGAGACCGAGTCTCATTCTGTCGCCCTGGTTAGAGTGCCATGGTGTCATCATAGTTTATAGCAATGTCAGACTCTTGGGCTTGAGTAATCCTGTTGCCTCAACCTACCCAGAAACTGAGACTACAGGTGTGCACCACTGTGCCCAGTAAGTTTTTCTATTTTTATTTATTTATTTATTTATTTATTTTGAGGCAGAGTTCCACTTATTAGCCCTCGGTAGAGTGCTGTAGCCTCATGGCTCACAGCAACCTCCAGCTCTTAGGCTTAGGTGATTCTCTTGCCTCAGCCTCCCAAGTAGCTGGGACTACAAGTGCCCACCACAACGCCCACCTATTTTTTGTTGCAGTTTGGCCAGGGCTGGGTTTGAACTCACCAACCTCGGTATATGGGGCCAGCACCCTACCGACTGAGCCATAAGCGCCGCCCAGTTTTTCTATTTTTAATAGAGATGGGGTCTCATTCTCACTCAGGCCGGTCTTGATCTCCTGAGCTTAAGCAATTTACCTGGCTCGTTCTTGTACTCCCAAAGTGCTAGGATTACAGAGGTGAGCCACTGTGCCTGGCTGAGGTATAAGTTTTTAATACTAGGTATGCTTAAAGCATAGTACACCTATATTTGTGGCATTACAGGCTATGTAGCTAGTTATTGACAAAGTTGAATAAACAAAGTCCCTGTCCTCTGGAAAATGCTAGTGACAATCTCATAAGGATTATAATGTCCAGTGGCACCAGAGCATGGAGCTGTGGTATGGACATACGTGTGTTTATATCCATATGTATGTCTTTATCCCAGGCTCTAGGCTAAACACTTTATATGTATTATGTCACCCAATGTCCCAGTCACCCTCTGAGGTGGTTATTACTGTTGTTACTACCATATATATATATAAATTTTTTTTTTTTTTTTTGTAGAGACAGAGTCTCACTTTATTGCCCTCAGTAGAGTGCCATGGCGTCACACAGCTCACAGCAACCTCCAGCTCCAGGGCTTAGGCGATTCTTTTGCCTCAGCCTCCCGAGTAGCTGGAACTGCAGGCACCTGCCACAACGCCCAGCCATTTTTCTGTTTTGCAATTTGGCCGAGGCCGGGCCTGAACCCACCACCTTCGGTATATGGGGCCGGCGCCCCACTCGATGAGCCACAGGCACTGCCCTGTTACTACCATATAAAAGATGAAGAAACTGAGTCCCCTAGTTATTTAGATCCACAGTAAAGCAGCAGAGGTTTCACTTTTAATTCCAGAATTTAGAGATGACTTTATGTCCCTAGGTTTTCTTTAGGTTTGAGAACAGTTACTTGGAGCCTAGGGATAAGATAACTGAAGAGAGAAACCACTTTCATTTCATGTAGATGAGATAACCTGAATGGAAAGCAGTCACAGCTCTGACTAATTTACCCCCTTTTTTTGTGCAAGAAGCTCTAATTGTGTCCTTTAAACCTAAGCAGAGCCACGTGTGGTGTCCCTATTTCTATTTCATAGAATCCCTCTGGAGGGTTAGTGTTAGTACAGTTGATGCCCAGATTCATCCTCCCGACCCCGTCTGAGGTTTACATTGTGCTCCTGACACTGCCTTCTTGGTACCCTTATCTCTGTACGGACTTCTTTTTTGCAGAGCGCCAGTGGAACATGTGGATCCCAGGATTTGGCTCTGAAGAAATCCGACCCTACAAAAAAGCTTGCACCACAGAAGCTCATAAACAGGTGAGGAACCACCAGAGCCTTGGGGACATCTGGGGCTGCTCCCTCAAAGTACATTTCAGAAGGGGTGAACACAGCTACTTATTGGGGGCCTCACTTATTCCACACAGCGAGCTTCACTCTCTGGAGCAAGGATCAGAGAGGATAAGAGGCAGCAGCACTCCACGGAATATCAGTCACATGTCTCCTTGGTGCTGTGCTCTTCCCACGTGGGGTCTAAGTTTTCTCTCTCAACTCTGATGGGCATCACTTAAAGTTGTTGATTATAGGTTTTTCTAACATGAATGGAGCTCACCCTCTTTATATCTCCTTAATGAAATCTCCCTTCATTATTGCTGACTTGAACACCATATCTGACCCTACGAGGAGAGAGCAGGTTAAAAAAGCAGAAATATGCTGTACTTGTGCTGAGAGGACGTATCCAGGCTGCTGTGCCAACACAGGCCTGTGTCCCAGCTTAACCTTGGTTCTCTGCCCTCTTTTTTTTTCTTTTTCTTTTTTAAGAGACAGGGTCTTCCTGTCACCACCTAGGCTGAAGTGCAGTGCCCTTTAAAAACTCAATCTTGGGCCAGACCTGGTAGCTCACCCCTGTAATCCTAGCACTTTGGGAGTTTGAGGTGAGTGAATCCCTTGAGCTCAGGAGTTTCAAACCAGCCTGAGCAAGAGAAAGACCTTATCTCTGCTAAAAATAGAAAAAAAAGGCTCGGCACCTGTGGCTTAAGCAGCTAAGGCGCCAGCCACATACACCTGAGTTGGCGGATTCGAATCCAGCCCGGGCCCGCCAAACAACAATGATGGCTGCAACCAAAAAATAGCCGAGTGTTGTGGCAGGCACCTGTGGTCCAGCTACTTGGGAGGCTGAGGCAGGAGAATTGCTTGAGCCCAGGAGTTGGAGGTTGCTGTGAGCTGTGATGCCATGGCACTCTACCCAGGGCGACAGCTTGAGGCTCTGTCTCAAAAAAAAAAAAAAAAATCAAAAACATAAAAATAGAAAAAAAAATAGTAGGGCCTCATAGTGGACTCCTGTAGCCTCAGCTACTCGGGAGGCTAAGGCAAGAGCATCACTTGAGTCTTAGAGTTTGAGGTTGCTGTGAGCTAAGATGATACCACAGCACTCTACCCAGAGTGATAGAGTAAGACAGTCTCAAAAAATAAAATAAAAATATGGCTGGGCTCAGTGGCTCATGCCTGTGTATTCCTAGCACTGTGGGAGGCTGAGGCAGCAGATTGCTTGAGCTCAGGAGTTCAAGATCAGCCTGCGCAAGAATGAGACCCCGTATCTACTAAATATAGAAAAACTAGCTGGGAGTTGTGGTGGGTACCTGTAGGCCCAGCTACTCAGGAGGCTGAGGCAAG
Organism: Perodicticus potto; assembly: GCA_963574655.1. NCBI lineage: Eukaryota > Metazoa > Chordata > Mammalia > Primates > Lorisidae > Perodicticus > Perodicticus potto. Next base: position 361 of record CAUYRH010122694.1, on the reverse strand, counting down.
AGGATCACTTGAGCTAAAGAATTTTGAGTTTGCTGTGAGCTATGATGGTACAGTACTCTACCTAGAGTGACAGAGTGAGACTGTCTCAAAAAAATAAATAAAATAGGCTTGGCGCCTGTGGCTCAACGGGCTAAGGCGCCAGCCACATACACCTGAGCTGGCGGGTTTGAATCCAGCCTGGGCCCGCCAAACAACGACAGCTGCAACCAAAAAATGACCGGGCGTTGTGGCGGGCGCCTGTAGTCCCAGCTACTTGGGAGGCGGAGGCAAGAGACTCGCTTGAGCCCAGGAATTGGAGGTTGCTGTGAGCTGTGATGCTGCGGCACTTTATCCAGGGTTATGGCTTGAGGCTATGTCTCAA
>CAUYRH010122691.1:0-18497 GCA_963574655.1 Perodicticus potto | reverse complement strand
CTCCCACTACCAGGAGCTTTGGTGTTTTCTGTATTCTTTTCTGTAAATCAATTCTGCCTTATCACGGACGGGTGGGAGGGGGGAAATAATGTAATGAAGAATAATAAAATACATGTATTTAATGTCAAAAAAAAAAAAAAGAAAAAAGCCAAAATCCCCTATATCAATGGGCAAGAGACATGAATAGAACCTTCTCTAAAGAAGACAGATGAATGGCTAACAAACATATGGAAAAATGCTCGTCATCCCTAATTATTAGAGAAATGCAAATCAAAACCACCCTGAGATACCATCTAACTCCAGTGAGAATGGCCCACATTACAAAAATCTCAAAACTGCAGATGCTGGCGTGAATGTGGAGAGAAGGGAACACTTTTACATTGCTGGTGGGACTGCAAACTGATACAATCTTTTTGGAAGGAAGTATGGCGAGCTCTCAAAGAACTCAAGCTAGACCTCCCATTTGATCCTGCAATCCCATTACTGGGCATCTACCCAGAAGGAAAAAAATCCTTTTATCATAAGGACACTTGCACTAGGCTGTTCATTGCAGCTGTTTATTGTAAACTGTTACAATCGCCAAAATGTGTAAACAGCCTAAATGCCCACCAATCCAGGAATGGATTAACAAACTGTGGTATATGTACACTGTGGAATACTATTCAGCCATTAAAAACAATGGAGACTTTACAGCCTTCCTTCTATTAACCTGGATGGAAGTGGAACACATTATTCTTAGTAAAGCATCACAAGAATGGAGAAGCATGAATCTCATGTACTCTATTTTGATATGAGAACAATTAGTGACAATTAATGACATGGTGGGGGTGAGGGAAGGGGAGAGCAGAGAGAGAAAGAATGAGGGAGGGGTGGGGAAAGGAAGAGTAGAGAGAGGGAAGGAGTGAAAGGGGTGGGGTCTTGGTGTGTGCCACACCTTTTGGGGGCAAAACATGATTGTAAGAGGGACTTTACCCAACAAATGCAATCAGTGTAACCTGGTTTCTTGTACCCTCAATGAATCCCCAACAATAAAAAAAAAAGAATTTTTTGAATTTCTGAGGGGTCTGTTGTTATTTCATCTTTACCATTTCTGATTGATGAAATTAGAGATTTAACTCTTTTTTTTCCTGGTTAGGTTAGCCAAAGGTTTTATCTATTTTATTGACCTTTTCAAAAAAACAACTTTTTGATTTATTGTTCTGTTGTATAATTCTTTTGTTTTCAATTTCATTTAATTCTGCTCTAATTTTGGTTATTTCTTTTCTTCTGCTTTGTTGGGATTGGAATGTTCTTCCTTTTCCAGTTGCTTGAGATGTCCCATTAAGTTGTTAACTTCTTCTCTTTCCGTTCTCTTGAGGAAGGCTTGCAGTGCTATAAATTTCCCTCTTAGGACTGCCTTTGCAGTATCCCAGAAGTTCTGATAATTTGTGTCTTCATTGTTGTTTTGTTTCAAAAATTTGGTAATTTCCTTCTTAATCTCGTCTACGACCCATTTTTCCTTCAGCATAAGGTTATTTGGCTTCCATGTTTTTGTATGAGTATGCAGATTCCTGTTGTTATTGAGTTCAACTTTTATTCCATGATGGTCTGAGAAGATGCAAGGAATAGTTTCTATTCTTTTAAATTTGCTTAAAGACTTGTGACCTAAGACGTGATTGATTTTAGAGTATATTATGTGGGCTGATGAGAAGAATGTGTATTCAGTTTTGTTGGGATGAAAAGTTCTGTAGATTTCTGTTAAATCCAAATGTTGAATGGTTAAGTTTAGATCTCAAATTTCTTTGCTTAGCTTCTTTTTGGAGGATCTATCCAATACTGCTAAAGGAGTGTTAAAATCTCCAACTACAATGGAGGTGGAGGAAATCAAGTTGCTCATGTCTGTTAGAGTTTCTCTTATAAATTGAGGTGCATTCTAGTTGGGTGCATAAATATTAATAACTGAAATTTCATCATATTGAGTATTACCTTTATCAAATATGAAGTGTCCATCCTTATCCTTCCTTACTTTGGTTGGTTTAAAGCCTTTGTATCTGTGAATAAGATTGCAACACCTGCTTTTTTCTACTTTCCATTTGCCTGGAATATAGATGACCATCCCTTTATCTTGAGTCTGTATTTATCTTTTAAGGTAAGATGAGATTCTTGGTTTTTTTTGCAGTTTTTGGCCGGGGCTGGGTTTGAACCTGCCACCTCCAGCATATGTGGCCAGCGCCCAACTCCTTTGAGCCACAGGCACCACCCGCTATGATGAGATTCTGGTATGCAGCAGATATCTGGCCTGAGTTTTTGTATCCAGTCAGCCAACCTGTGCCTCTTTAGAGGACAATTTAAAACATTTACATTAATTGAGAATATTGATAAGCCTTTCAAAAGTCCAGTGGACATTCTTAATCCTTTCACCACTGTGGATGTTGGAATTTGATCAAAAGTTTCTGACTCAGTTTACTTTTGTGGTGGAGGATTACACTGGTCATTATGGAGGATAGGTTTGAGAATATCCTGGAGAGCTGGTTTAGTTATAGCAAATTTCTTCAGCATGTGGATGTCATTAAAGTATTGAATTTCTCCATCATAAATGAAACTCAGTTTAGCTGGATACAGGATCCTGGGTTGACAGTTATTTTGTTTTAGCAGATTAAAAGTCAATGACCATCCTCTTCTAGCTTGAAAGGTTTGAACCAAGAGATCTGCAGTTATTCTAATATTCTTCCCCTTGTGGGTAATGGTTTTCTTCCGTCTGGCTGCTCTCAGAATTTTCTCCTTCATATTAACTTTAGTGACGTTAATTATGATGTGCCTGGGGGATGTCTTATTCAGGTTGAATCATGCTGGGGTTCTGAAACTGTCTGCTATCTGAATTTCAGAATCTCTTGGCATGTCTGGAAAGTTGTCTTTCATAATCTCATGAAGGAGAGATTCCGTACCTTGTGAAGCCACTTCGTCGCTTTCAGGGATCCCTATAAGGCAAATATTGATTTGCTTTGAATTATCCCAGAGCTCTCTGATTGAATGATCCTTTTTTGCCTTCTATTTCTCTTCCTCTTTGAAAGTTTGGGATCATTCAAAAGCTTTGTCTTCAATGTCAGAAATCCTTTCTTCTGCTTGCTCCATTCTGTTACTGAGGGATTACACTGTATTTCTCAGATCTTTGAGGGCTGAAAATTCTTGTCTCAATGTGTCAAAATCTTTGGTCATTTTGTCTTCTAATTCATTGAATTCTTGAGACATCTTTTGCATTACTGCTTGAAATTCTAATTCCATCTTTTCCTCCATTCTGTTGGTCTTATTTGCTATCCAGATTCTGAATTCGATTTCTGACATCTCAGCCATTTGTTTATGCATGGGATCTTATGCTGTGTCTGCGTTATTGTTCCTTGGGGGAGTTTATCTGCTCTGATTATTCATATTGCCAGAGTTTTTCCTTCAATTCCGCCTCATGATTGTTTTTCACCATTGCCTCTCACTGTCCTCAGATTTGGGGAGTTGTCTCTCCAAGATTAGATCCCAGTGGGATCACTCTGTTGTTGCTGTATCTTTGTAGGAAGTGACCCTGTGTAGCTCCTCTAGGACTGCCCAAGCCAGGGAGTTCTGGCTGTGGGAGCAGCTCCAGAGCATGGCACACATGGATCCAGCAGCAGGGCGGTGGATGGTGTACACGGTTCTGGCAGTGCCTGGCCCCTGGTGACTTTGGCAAAGAGAGCCCGTAGCTCCAGCTGACTTTGGCTGGAGGGAGGGCTCCATGCAGAGATAGGGAGGGCACCAGAGCCAGATTCCCTGGCCAGATGGGTGGGGCCGGTGCAAAGGCAGGGAGGGCACCAGAGGGAGGATGTGGGTTGTGCACTTCCCAGAGTCCTTGGCTGGGGTGGATTCCCAGCAGTGCAGTGCAGAGTTTGTGGGGTTCTCAGAGTCCCTGTCCAGAGCAGGTGCCTGGCAGCATGGTGCGGAGTTCGCACGGTTCCCATAGTCCCTGGCGGTAGTGGGTGGGGGTGGAGGGAAGGCTCGGCATGGTCCCTGGAGTCTCTTGCTTCACAGGGTGCTTGGTCCGGCAGACAGGGAGTGGGGGGCACTGCTCAAGAACCTCCTCCCACAGGCTCAGCAGGGGTTAGGTTTCTGGTTCATCAGGTAAGCGGGGAAGGGTGTACTAGAAGTTCAGAATAGCAGGGAAAACTTTAGTTCAGTTTTTCTGCCTAGCAAGAGAGTGTTCAGAGTCACAGCAGGGTCCCTCTGAGGAAGTAGTCTCCACTTCCCACAGCACTCTCCCATGGGGTGAGACAAGAGCTCCACAGTTCACCGCTCATGTGTAGAAAACCCACAGGAGCAAATGAAGAGAAAAAAGAAAGGAAGCAAAAAACCCCAAAAAACCCCACAGCTTTCCTGAGTGAGGGGATGGACACTTTTCTTTTCAGATGAATTTTGTACCTGAAGCTTGCTTTCTTAGACTCGCAGCTTGCCTCATCAGAGGTGACCTGCAGTTATCACTTCTCTCTCAGCTGGGCTCCTGGTCTTCAGCTTAGTTGGGCATTTTCTGGACGTTATCCTTCCCTTTGGACAGGAGCCTCTTTCAGAAGCTGCTTCCAGTTGGCCATCTTGCCCCACCCTCTAATGTTTTTAATCTTGATGAAGTACAAGTTATCAATTTTTTTATATGCAGCATGTTTCTGGTGTCATATCTAAAAATGTTTTGCCTAACCCAAGATAAAGAATCTTCTATGCTTTCTAAATGTTTTATAGTTTTACACCTTAAATTTAGCTCTATGATACATTTTGAGTTTCTGGCAAAAGTTTTAAGTGGAAGTCCTTGTTTTTTCCACATGGTTGACACATTAAAAAATTTAATTCAATTCATTTAAATGTGATTTGTTCAATAGACTCTTCTCTCTTAATTAAAATACTTTTGCACTTTTGTAAAATGTCAACTGACCGTATTTGTGTGGTACTGTTCTTGGACTCTCTATGCCATTTCATTAATTTATGTGTTTCCATTTGCCAGTACTGCGCTATCTTGATTATTGTAGTTGTATAATAAGTCTGGGAGTGCCTTCTTGTCTTGTTTGGGAGGAAAGCATTCAGTCTTTTGTCATTAAGTGTGATGCTTTTTTTTTTTTTGTAGATGCCCTTTATCAGATTAGTTCCTTCTTTCCTTCCTTTCTTCTCACATGCTATATGAGAGCTTTTATCATAAAAGAATGTCAAATTATTTTTCTGCATTTGTTAATATAATTGTGTGGTTTTTCTTCTTTCGTCTTTTAATAGAGTAGATTACGTTCATTGATTTTCAAGTATTAAACCACCCTTGTATTCTTGAAATAAACAATACATGATTGTGATATACTATTCTTTTTGTTTATTTTATTTATTTATTTATTTATTTTTTGAGATAAATTCTCACTATGTTACCCTTGGTAGAGTGCCGTGGCATCACAGCTCACAGCAATCTCAAACTCTCCCGCTTAAGCAATTTTCTTGCCTCAGCCTCCCAAATTGCTGGGACTGCAGGTGCCTGCCACAATGCCTGGCTATTTTTGTTGTTGTTGTTGTTGTTGTTGCAGTTGTTGTTGTTTAGCAGGCCTAGGCAGGGTTCAAATCCACCAGCCTGGATGCATGTGGCTGGCACTGTAACCACTGTGTTATGGGCGCTGAGACATACTATTCTTTTTATATGCTGCAGGAGTCAATTTGCTAAAATTTTGTTAAGATTGCCTACATCTCTGTTAATAATGGATCTGGTCTGCAGTTTTTCTTCCTTCTAATACCTTTGGTATTGGTATCATGATAATGCTTGCTTTATAAAATGTTCTCCTTCTGCCTATTTTTCTGGAAGAGATTGTATAGAATTTATGCTATTTTTCTTTAAATAGAGGAATTCATGAGTGAAATCATTTAATCCTTGAACTTTTTCAGAAGTTTGAAAAAATGTTGGTGGTGCCTGTGGCTCAAAGGAGTAGGGCACCAGCCCCATATGCCACAGGTGGTAGGTTCAAACCCAGCCCCGGCCAAAAACTGCAAAAAAAAAAAAAGTACATAATATTTTTTAATAGATAAGAAACAATTCAGTTTATTGTTTTTTGCTTGGCTGAGTTTTATGAATGGTAACTTTCAAGGAATTAGTTCATCTAAGTTATTGAGCTTATGTGTATAAAGTTGCTGGTAGCATTTCCTTTTTATCCTCTTAATGTCCATGGCATCTGTATTAATATCCCCTTTTCTTCATTCCTGATATTGGTATGTTGTATCTTTTCTCTGTTTTACCTGCTCAATCTGGCTAAAGATTAAACAATTTTATTTATGTTTTCAAAGGCCTAGATCTTATTTTCCTTGACTTTCTACACTGTCTTTCTGTTTTTAATGTAACTGATTTCTTCCCATGTCCCTTCCTCCCTTTCTTTCTTCTGTTAATGATGTTCTCCCACCACCACCCCCAACCCTGAGACAGAGTCTTGCTCTGTTGCCTTGGATAGAGTTATGTGGTGCCAAGCTCACAGCAACCTCAAATTCTTGGGCTCAAGAGATCATCTTGCTTCAGCCTCCAGAGTAACTGGGACTACAGGTGCCCACCCCTACAACAGACAATTTTTTTCTGTTTTAATTACAGATGGAATCACGCTCTTGCTCAGGTTCTTGCTCAGGCTCAGGAACTCCTGATCTCAAGCAATCCAGCACCTTGGCCTCTCAGAGTGCTAGGATTACCGGCTTGCACTCAGCCATTTTTTTTTTTAACTTTCTTAAGGTGAAATGTTAGTTGTTGATTTGAATTTTTTCTAATATAAGTATTTAAAGCTATAACTTTCCTTCTAAGCACTGCTGTACTTGCATCTCACCCCTTTATATATGTAGTATTTTCATTTTCCTCTAATTCAAAATATTTTCAGTTTCTCTTGAGACTCTTCTTTTATGCGTGGATTATTTAGAAGTATTTTGTTTAATTTCTTAATATTTGGAAATTTTCCACTTATATTACTGTTGTTCATTTCCAGTTTAATTCCATTGTGGGTGAGACAAACCTTAATATGATTTTAATTCTCTTATATTTGTTAATGCTTGTTTTATGACTCTGGACATGGTATATTCTTTTTTTGTAGAGATAGAGTCTCACTTTATCACCCTTGGTAGAGTGCTATGGCATCACACAGCTCACAGCAACCTCCAACTCCTGGGCTTAGGCGATTCTCTTGTCTCAGCCTCCTGAGTAGCTGGGACTACAGACACCCGCCACAACACCTGGCTATTTTTTTGTTGCAGTTTGGCTAGAGCTGGGTTCAAACCCTCCACCCTCAGTATATGGGGCCAGTGCCCTACCCTCTGAGCCACAGGCGCTGCCCAAGGACATGGTATATCATGATGAACATTCTCTATATGCCTGGAAAAAATATATAATCCATTGTTGGGTGAAATGATGTTAAAATGTCAGTTAAACCCAGTTGTTCCACGATGTTAAGTTCTATATTTTTTCTGATTTTCTGTTACTTATTTTATTGATAACTGAGAAAAGAGTGTGAAAAACTCCAAGTATATTTCTGGATTTTTCTATTCATTCAGTTCTGTCAGTTTTTGTTTTTATGTATTTTGAAGCTCTGCTGCTTGGTGAATATATATTTAGGATTAACATGGTGCTTTTTGAGAATTTATTCTTTTATTATTATGTAATGTTCCTCTTTTATCCCTAGTAATTTTCCTTGCTCTGAAAATACTTTGTCGGCTAGTAGTATAGAAATTCCAGTAGTTTTGTTAAGTAATTACATGTTATATCTTTTTTACTGTTTTACTCTTCTACCTGTGTCATGGTATGTAAAGTGGGATTTGCATAATTATAAGGATAGCACATAGCTGTGTCTTATTCTTTTTTTTATACATTCTTAGAATTACTGTGTTTTAATTGCTATGTTGACACCATTTATATTGAGACCATTTATCATTGACTTATTAGGTTTTAAGTCTACCATAATGTTACTTGTTTATCTTCTTTTGTATTTGTTCCTCTGTTCTTTCATGCCTCATTTTGGATTGTTTGAACATGCTTTCTTATGTCATTTTAACTTACTAAGTTTTGACTATGTCTTTCTGTGTATACTTTCTTTCAAGGGGTTTCTATACAGATTACAATATACATACTTAAATTTTCACAATTTGTTTTGGATTAACATCTAATCACTTCAAGTGGAATACAGAAAGCTTACTACCATATAGTTCTCGTTACTTTTACCCTTGTGTTGTATATTTTAATGTATAACACTTGCTGATATTGAAAATTCCATCAGTGGTTTAATTAATGCTTGTTTTCAATGATCACGCATATTTTAAAGAATTCACAAAAAAAAACTAATTTATTATATTGAATTAAGTATTTGCCATATCTATTACTTTTCTTTCATTCCTAAAACTCCAAGTTTTCCTCTGGTGTCATTTGCCTTCTGTTTGAAGAATTTCCTTTATGGCAGGTCTATTGGAAATGAATTTTCTTAGTTTGCTTTCATCTGACAATGTCTTAACTTCACATATATTCCGAATGTACATTTTTGCTGAGTATAGAATTCTGGGCTGTTAGTGCTTTTCTTTCAACACATCAAAATGTCATTTCCAATGCCTTCTGATCTCCTTGGTTTCTGAGGAGAATCCAGTCATTCAAATCATTTTTTCTTCTCTATTAGCATGTTGTTTTCCACTGGCTGATTTGGGATTTTTTTTCCCCTTTGTCCTTGATTTTCCTCTGTTTGTGTATGGGTATGAATTACTTTGGGTCCATCCTCTTTATGGTTTGCTAACCTTCTTGAATTAGTGAATTTACACAGTTCACTAAATTTTGAGAGTTTTCAGCCATGATTTCTTCAAATATTTTTCCAACCCACATTCTTCCCCTTCTCCTTCTAGACTCTGGCACCTCAAATTTAGATTTCATTGTTTTTGTTATCTCACAGGTCCTTCTGGCACTGTTCATTTTTTTATTTGTTGTTCATATTGAATAATTTCCATTGATCTTTTTCCAGGTTGACTGACTCTTCCCATTTTATTCCACTGTTGAGACCCCCCTTCAATGAATTTTTATTTTGGTATTGTATATTTCAGTTCTAAATTTGCATTTGCATTTGGTCCTTTTTTGTATCTATCTCTCTGCTTTGACTTTGTATCTTTCTAATCATTTCAAGACCATTCTTTCTTATTTATTGGAGTATTGCTATGTTTGCTTTAACCTTTTCTTTTTTGGTCTGGGCTGGGCATGGTACCTCACATTTGTAATCCCAGTTTTCTAGGAGGCCAAAATGGGAGCATCACTTGAGGTCAGGAGTTCAAGACATGCCTGATCGCGAGTGAGATTCCATACTCCTAAAAATAGAAAAAAATGTCTGAGTATGATAGCACACACCTGTAGTCCCAGCTACTTGGCAGGCTGAGGCAAGAGGATCAGTTGAGCCCAAGAGTTTGAGGTTGCAGTGAGTTACCCAACTCTAGTCTGAGCGATAGAGCAAGACCCTCTTTCAAAAAAGATAAAAATATTTTGTGTGATAATTCAAACTTACGGTCATCTTGGGGTTGATTTTTTGATTATATTTATTTTTATGAGTTGTGATATTTTCTTGGTTCTTCATCTGGGACATTTTACATATTGTTCTGAGAGTATGATCCTATTTGATTCCTATGGAGAAAGTTGCTTTGTTTGCTTGTTCAGCAGATAATGGACTTGGTTAGGACCTGTGTTCTGATCTGTCCTTAGTGGGCTATAGTTTTAATGTCAGTTCAATTTTCTAAGTTTTTGCAGTTCTGTTCAAATACGTCTCATTTGTCTACTACCCAGTGGCTAGTGTGGGATGCAAGTGGCTAATTAGTTAGTAATTCAGTTCTCAAAGTTTTTGGTATGCTGTTTAGAGTAAGATCCATGCATTTGTATTTCAGGAATAAACCAAGATGTTCATATACACCTTTATGGGTTTGCTTTCTTCAGTTTCCTCTTCACCATTATCTCTGTGCCACTTTTTTTTTTTTTTTTTTGAGACAGAGTCTCACTATGTCACCCTCAGTAGAGTGCCATGGCATCACAGCTCACAGCAACCTCAAACTTTTGGGCTTAAGCAATTCTCTTGCCTCAGCCTCCCAAGTAGCTGGGACTACTATGTTGCTGCCACAACGCCTGGCTAATTTTGTTGTTGTTGTTGTCGTAGTTGTTTAACAGGCCCAGGCCGGGCTTGAACCCACCAGCCCCAGTGCATGTGGCCAGCATCCTAACCACTGAGCTATGGTCACTGAGCTTCTGTGCCACTTTTTAGCTAGCCCCCAGGGATTTCTTTCCCTGGTCTTTTATCGAGAAAGCTGGAACTTTAATTTCTCCACTCTAGCACACAGCCAACTTGACTCATGTTTCAGATGCCATAGGCTGAGGACTGAGGAAAAGGACCTTGAAAATAGTTAATATGTGGTTCTTGTGTGGGTCAGCTTCCTCCTCCAGACAACTCTAGCGTGCTGCTCTCAGAACAGCACTGATGAGACTTAGTGCTTTAGCTTCTGATTATTGCCTAGGTGATGAAATGCGATGTATTCAGACTATGTTTTCTGATGTTTACCAGCTGTCTAGTTAGCCAGATTATCTGGAACCTTGATATCTGCTTCTTGTGCCCAAGCTCTGGCTTTGTACATCCACTCTGCCTCGAAGAACTTTCCTCATAATAATTGTAACGATAGCAGTTACTTTTTACTGAATGTGTGCTGAGAGGTCCTTGAGCATTTTGACATACATTAACATATTTATTTCTCCCAGGAACTCTGAAAGATAGACTACTGAGGTTCACAGAGGCTAACGAACCTTCCCAAGGCCACACAGCATGATTAGTTGAATGACAGTTAAAAAGCTTGATTCTGCTTCATTCCAAAAGCATATTCTTTCCTTTGTACCAGACTTGTGACCTGCTCAGAAAAGGCTTAGAGGGGGGTGCCGAGTTTTCACAGCTGGAGTTTGCACAAGCCCATGCCTGACCCGTGTGGTCTCCACACATTCCTCAGGGCAGGCTTCTGGTCTTCTGGACTCCCTTTCCTTCTCTGTGAGGCACTAGTGGTCCTGTCTGAACCACTTCCTTCTTCAGTATTCACTGTTCAGCTCCTGTCAATTCCTCTGCATAAGTACAAATTCAACTTGCCCCCACCCCACTCCCACTAAGTAAGCCAGGTACACTCCAGGAAGAAAACTGTACCAATGTATTGAGAATTAACTCAGTTGACGGCATTGAAAAACACTTACAGCCATTTGGGAATCTGAGGCTGGAGTTTTGCTCATCCTGGCAGTGGCAAGTGGGGAAGGACAAGATGTAGAATGCAGGTTTTCTGTTAAGACCATAGAGGACAAGTGACTTTGCTGAAAGCCTTAGTAGCTGCGGGTTGCCATGGTAACACGGGAACACTGATCTGAATTAGGAGGAAATTACTATAGGGTTGAACTACACTAGAGGGGAATTCTTATTGTGTGCGGAGGGGGAGGAGGAGAGAGGGAGGGAGGAGAAGGGGAAAGAGGGAAGGTGGCTCCAGAACAGGGAGCGGAAGGAAGAGGGAACAGCGGCTGGGGGACCTTATCTAGGGAGGGAGAGATCTCTCCAGGGTTTGTCTTCTTGGTTTTCAAAAAATTCTATATATATAAAAGGAAAAAGAGGTTCCCTATCTCCTGGATTCATTAACTCACCTAGTCCACAGTGACTGCCATGGTGTGCCAGGCACGTCTCACATTCTCCCCCAAGTCGCTTGTCGCTAAAGCTGGGCTGGCTGTCAGCTGAGTAAGGGCTGGCGGCTGGTTCTGTGGAGGCTTTCATTCAGAAGCTGCCTGGAGGGAGCAGGTCAGCCCCTCTCTTATTTGTTTTGAGTGTTAGAAAAGATAAAGCAAACAAGAAGTAAAGAGATGTGTAAAAAGCACTTTCAATCCTTAAGCTAAAAACAGCAGAAGGCCACTCACCACCCAAAGGACTCCTGGGCTGCCGGATGTTGAACTTCTGGACTGAGTGGGAGGACAGGAACGGAGGGGGAATGGTCTCCCAACAGACAAGGTCTAAAGGCATGTGAGCTTTAGGAAAACCAAAACCAAGACACTTAGCTTCAAGGCCCACATCTGCTACTTGCTACCTATGTGACCTTAGAAAAATTATTTAACTTTCTATAGAGCTTTCCTCATCAGTAAAAGGAAATAATAATTGTTGCTGTCTTGTCGTGTTGCCGAGAGGATTAAAAAGGACCGAATTTAAAACTATTGGACATAGTAAGACTCAGTTCCCAATGACTGCTACTGTTCGGATTCACCTGGGGAGCCACGATCAGGCCCTTAGCAATCAGGAAGGATGGCACCGAGGCTCTGCAGGACACCAGATGCCGCTGCCTTTTGTTCTCTGATTTCACAGTTTGAGGTGTTGACATTGTCAGAGTATGTGGGACTCAGGACCCACTTGCACAGATGGTGCTGTTACCTCTGAAGAAATTCGGTGATTATACTGTTAAGGACTATTTATTTTTACTTGTTTTCTTTTTTCTTTCTTTCTTTCTTTTTTTTTTTTTTGACAGAGTCTCACTCTGTCACCCTGGGTAGAGTGCTACGGCGTCAGAGCTCACAGAAACCTCAAATTCTTGGGCTTGAGCCATCCTCTTGCCTCAGCCTCCCAAGCAGCTGTGGCATCCACCCCAATGCCTGGCAAGTTTTTTCTATTAGAGACAGGGTCTCACTCTTGCTCAGGCCAGTCTCAAACTCCTGAATTCAGGTGATCCACCTAACTTGGCCTCCCAGAATGCTAGGATTACAGGTGTGGACCACTGCACCTGGCCCTTACTTCTTTTCTTAATAAGAAGTTCAATCTGGTTAAGAAAATACGAGCCTATAGCTTTGGGATAATATCTGTGAATTTTCACCTGTGGAAGAGGTCAAAGAATAACACAACCAATTTGTCCAGGAAATGAGCCCTAGAATATGTGTCTTGGCACTGGGGAGCCGCCTCGCTGACCTGTGTTTTTACTGGACTTAAGCAAGGGATGGTCAGGTGTGTTTCCACGTTTCTCCCCTCTGGATCTAGAGCCCCTGAGGACCAAGACCAGGGCTTGTTCATTCCCTTATTCCTGGTCCCCAGCACAATACCAGGCACACAGTAGGTGCTCATTACACATCTCATGAATGGATAAAGGGACAGTAAATGTGTGAGAACTCACTGTCAGAAGCTGCATCTCTCTTCCCAAGGGTAACCCCTTCCTGCCATCCATCAGTTGACGTAAGGGAATTTTGACTGAAACTCCACAGGGTGCTGGTAGGTTAACTTGTACTCAGATGTCACCCAGCCAGCTCCGTCTAGGTTTGAAGAAGACAGCTCCTCCTAGGTGCTTCTAGGTCTCTTTCTTCTTTGAAGGATAGGCCTGTTCTCCTTCAAACCCTAATGCTCAGCCAAGCATGGTGGCTCACACCTGTAATCCTAGCACTCTGGGAGGCCAAGACCAACCTGAGCAAGAGCAAGACTTCCTCTCTAAAAATAGCCGGGTGTTATAGCGGGTGGCTGCAGTCCTATCTACTCAGGAGGCTGAAGCAGGGTGATTGCTGGAGCCCAAGAGTTGAGGTTGCTATGAGCTGTGATGCCATGTCACTCTACCAAGGATGAAAAAATGAGACTCTGTCTCAAAAAAAAAAAAAAAAAAAAACCCAATGCTCCAGTTGTTTTCATAAGAAGCAAATATTTACTGAAAACTTGATCCCGTCTGCAAGGTTGATTTCTGCAAATTCAGGTAAAGTGGGTTGTAGTTCACACCCGGAGTTTGGAATCTTGTTATATTTCAGCTTTGCTGCATAACCATCCATTCTGAAAGTGGCGGCATATAAAACAAGCATTTGACAGTTGGATGTGGTGGCTCATGCCTGTAATTCAAGTACATTGGGAGGCATAGGTGGTAGCATCACTTGAGCCTGGGAGTCTAAAACCAGCCTGAGCAACATGATTAGACCTCATATCTACAAAAAAAAAATTAAAAATCTACCAGGTATGATGGCACATGCCTGTAGTCCCGGCTACTCAGAAGGCTGAGGCAGGAAGATCATTTGAGCTCAGGAGTTCAAGGTTATAACGAACTCTAGCCAGAATGAGACCCTAAAAACAATACAAAACAACAACCATTTATTATTTGGTATATACTTCTCTGGGTTGACCAGGTTGACTTTTCTGGTCCAGGCCAGTTTAGTGGGGACTAGATGATTTGGGATGGTTTCACTTACAGGTCTGGCAGCTGGCCAGCTGCTTGTCAGCTGAGACCACCCATCTCTGCTCCTTGTGGCTTCTCGCCCTTCCCTGGTTAGTGTAGGCTCCCTACAGGGTGGTCTCAGGGTTTTCTAATGTCCCATTGGCCAAAACAAGTCATATTCAGGTTCAAACTCAGATTTGAAGGGTGAAGAGATAGACTGCCTCCTGAGTGTGGAAACGGCGAAGGAGTAGACACCATAGGTCTAACAAAGGTGATACATAAAACACGCATGATAATATGAAATAGCAAAGGGATATGCCAGGAAAACACCACAGAGGACGTCAGACTTGAGTTGAGCAGGAAAAGACTGAGATCAGACGGCGGTAGGGAAATATTTTAGCTTGAGCACGTGTCAAAGATGTGGAAAGAGACTGGATGTGTTCAGGGCAGTGAATGTATGGCTTTGAGAGCTCACTTAGGGGGAAAGGGAAAATTGAGAATAATAGGGTAGTCAAAAGCCAAGTTGGGCAGGGCCTTGATGCAAGCCACACAGACCTTATCCTCAGGGAATAGTGAGCAGTGCAGGATTTTGATCCAGGGTCAAACAGTACTTTAAGGAGATTAAGTACTCCTGAAGTGGGCTAGAAAAGAAGGTTCTCTGACTTTGCTACGGTACAGAAGCAACAACATGCCCTGCCTAATGCACAAGGGATCAAGTATGAGAAGATTTCTAGTCATGGGTGGAGGGGTCGTTCTTTGCTATTTTTGCTTTTTTAGTGTGTGTGTGGTACTTTTTTATTATATGTGCACCTTTGGTACAAAAATACTAGCACTGGGCAGCGCCTGTGGCTCAAAGGAGTAGGGTGCCGGCCCAATATACTGGAGGTGGTGGGTTCAAACCCAGCCCCAGCCAAAAAAGTTCTTAGTACTCACCTTCTAGGGTTATTGTAAGGACTGGATTGGCCAATAAGTAAATGCCTCAGTACAGCACTTGGTTTCTACAAAGAGAGTCATGATAAGCAGGAGAAAAACTTACATGTACTATGGGTCCCACAGAAGGTCCCAGGTCCCCTGCAGCTAGCACAAGAGACATTCAGCCTATCTGGCCTCTCTGGTTAAGCTTTGGGCTTCCTTCCAGGACAGAGGGATGGCCGGGGGAGGTGGTAGGACAGGGAGAACTAGGGGAGGGCCAGGGGAGCAGAAGGACATGAACAATCTTGCAGAACACCAACCTCGGACGAGGTCACGTCAACAGAACAAGGCCACTTCATGATCCTATCCAAGCATAGACAACAATAGCCACCTACAAGATTACACACATCCCCCGCGCCCCCAGCTAGTATGAGTGATTACTGCTTTTGTTTTTTAACCAGTTATGACTTTATTCTGGCTCTAGTAAGCCCTCCTTACAGATAAGTTTTATTGAGATACCCAGTCACCGAATTGTCCCCACTTTCCGACTGTGTAATCTGAGACAAATCTCTGCCTTCTTCAATTCTCCCCAATTACTCCCAAAGCCTAAATCCTGGAATAGGTTCTTTCTTTCCTTTTTTTTTTTTCCCTTGGGACAGAGTCTCACTATGTCACCTTCGGTAGAGTGCTGTGACGTCATAGCTCACAGCAACCTCAAACGCTTGGGCTTAAGTGATTCCCTTGCCTCAGCCTCCCAAGCAGCTAGGACTATAGGCACCCACCACTATGCCCAGCTATTTTTTGGTTGCAGTTGTCATTGATGTTTGGCTGGCCCAGGCCGGGTTCGAACCCGCCACCCTCAGTGTATGTGGCTGGCCTGGTAAGCACTGTTACCTGGAATAGGTTCTTTCTAACATCCTCTTACTAAGGCGTTCCCTCTACCTCAGTGTGACAAGTAAACCCAACCAGGTCAACTACAAGTGAGCTCCTGGTGGTCGTTGGTGGGAGGGCATTGACATGCCATCTCCTAGGAGCACTTTCAACCCTAACCGTATGTTTTGGATAGACTGGTTGTATTAGTCAGGGCTCTCTAGAGAAACAGAACCAATGGGATATACAAACACACACCCCCTCCTCTCTAGAAAGAGATATGAAATAGGGAATTGTCTCACGCAGTTATTGAGGCTAAGTCCCAGGAGCTGCAGGCAGCAAGCTGGAGGCCCAGGTGAGTTGTTTTAGAAGGCCTGAGAAACAGGGGAGCTGATGGTGCAAGTTCTAGTCCAAAGGCTGGGAGGCTTAAGACCCAGGATGTGCCAATGTTTCAGTGTGAGTCTGAAGGCAGGAGAAGATTCACGTCCTAGCTCCAGGCAGTCAGGTAGAAAAACATTTTTTTCCCTTACAAGAGGGTCAGTCTTTTGCTCTATTCGGAGATTTAGCTAATTGGATGAGGCCCACATTAAGAAGAGCAGGTTACTTTCCTCAGTCTATCAATTCACATGTTAATTTGATCCCAAAAGACTCTCATAGACATACCCAGAGTAATGTTTGACCAAATGTCTCACACCACAGGACCCAGTCAAGTTAACACATACAATTAACCGTCACCCTGGGTTTGATGTTGGCTAAAGATCTAAGGAAAGAGGCAAATGCACCCAGCGTGCTGAAGGTGTGGACCAGTGAAGAAGCAAATGCTAAATGAAAAGGACAGGGGTGACCACACAGCCATATGTCTGTTGCCTTGGCCTTGGAACACCGTGTTCCTTTCTTGGAAAGGTTATGAATAGGGGAAGTTTTGTCCAGGGCCACAGTGAGAGGCGGAATGTAAGTGCTGGTTTAGAGCATTGTCTGCTTAACCAGATAGACTTAGGGGCTTGGAGCAAAGGGAGTCTCTGGGCCCAGGAACCAGAGTAGACTTTATGAAGGGCCCTGGGCACGGTCCACACAGTAGAAGGTGGCTAAAGGAAATTGTTCAGGAAATCTGGACAGGAAATGACCTTTCTTTTCCAAGGATTGGGACATGACCCAGAAGGTTAGGCCAGTGCTATATTCGGGCGGCCTTCATGGTTGCCTCCTATGCAGTAACATAAGGGCCTATGCTTGATTTAACACTCTGCTGTTACTGTCTTGAAATAAAACTAAACCAGAAAAGACCCATGAGTCCCCTCAGTCTAGCTGTGGCACTGTCAGAAGACACGTGGCTACTTTAGATCTGCCTGGATTAGAACCTGGTAATTGAGCACCTGCAATTTTCTTACTTTGCAATTAAATATTTTTAGTAAACTTAAAAGTAGAAAAGGCAACCCTTCTTTCCCCCAACCCTTAACACCTTGAGTGTGACTCTCATCCCTGCTGGAGTTAGAGGAGGAAGATGGAAAATGTGTCAAGGGTGGGGTAGAGCCAGGAAGTGGTCAGTGCACAGACCGAGGCCATGGTGGGGGCCAGAGGGGGCTCAGGGAAGTCCTAATGGAGAAATGTGTGGGTGGTTCTGACTCGTCAGAAACTCCATCACAATTTTCCGTATCTTCTTATGTCATACTTGCTTGATGCCGGGTTAAGCCTTCGAGATGCAGGAAACAGGCTGGGCACCTATAGTTCAGTGGTTACGGCACCAGCCACATGCTCCAGGGCTGGTGGGTTCAACCCAGCCCAGGCCTGCTAAACGAAAAAAAATAGCTGGGCATTGTGGTGGGCGCCTATAGTCCCAGCTACTAGGAGGCTGAGGCAAGAGAATCCCTTGAGCCCAAGAGTTTGAGGTTGCTGTGAGCTGTGACGCTACGGCTCTCTACCAAGGGTGACAAAGTAAGACTCTGTCTCAATAAATAAAAAAAAAAATAATAATAAACTGTAGGAAAGCATTAGGAGACAATATTAAAGTCCCTGGATTGAAGGTAATAAATATACTTTTTCTTGGTCAATTTCAATATAAAGTATACATGTATATATATTTTTTCTGTTTGACCTTTTTACCACATTATAGCAGCATTGTTTTCTATTAGTGTGACTGCATATGTATCATGCATTAGTTTTAGCCTGAGTTTTATGTGAGACTAAATTCTGAGTGCCAACTAACCAACCTACAAATTTACTTACGGAATACAACTTGTTTGTAAGCTGGGGCTGTGTGTACTTAAAATTAGTAAAACTGAAAAACAGTATTCTTGTGAAATTTAGATTTCCTGAAGTATGAAGATAATACTGACAATGCCTCTTTGTGCCATATGCAGCTGACACTCAGGTGGGTTTTTTTGCATTTTTTGGTACTGTTTGAATTTTTTTTTTTTTTTACAAAACAAGCAATTCCAGATATCTTATAAACAATAAAAGAAATATTTCAATATCATTCTACATGATCAGGATACACCTGATATTGAAATTAGAGAAAATATATTGTTGTAAAGAGAAATTACAAACAT
>CAUYRH010122687.1:0-14272 GCA_963574655.1 Perodicticus potto | reverse complement strand
AAAGCCTAGTGTATCTGCCAATAAAATTGCAACATCTGCTATTTTCTGATTTCCATTTTCCTGGATAATAGATGACTATCCCTTCACCCTGAGTCTATATTTATCCTTTAAGGTAAGATGAGATTCTTGTATTCAGAAGATATCTGGCCTGAGTTATTGTATCCAGTCAGCCAACCTGTACCTCTTAAGAATACATTTTAAGCCATTCGCATTAACTGAGAGTATTGATAAGCCTGGTAGTATTTTGGGTGTCAGGTTTTTTGAAAGTCCAGTGGACATTTTGAATCTTTTCGCCACTGTGCAAATTGGGTTTTGGTCAAGAATTTCAGAGTGAGTTTACTTTGGTGGTAGAGCATTGTGCTGGTCATTATGGTGGGTGGGTCTGAGGATATTCTGAAGAGCTGGTTTGGTTATGGCAAATTTCTTCAACGTGTGTATGTCATTGAAATATTTAACTTCTCCATCATAAATGAAACTCATTTTAACTGGATACAGGATCCTGGGCTGAAAGTTGTTTTGTTTTAGGAGATTGAAGGTCAATGACCATCCTCTTCTGGCTTGAAAAGTTTCAGCAGAAAGATCTTCAGTCATTCTAATACCTTCCCCTTGTAGGTTACGATTTTCTTACATTTGGCTGCTTGCAGGAATTTCTTCTTCATTTTAACTTTGGCAAAGTTAATTACAATGTGTCTAGAAGATCCTTTATTTGGGTTTAGTCATGCTAGGTTCTGGAACTCTCTGCTATCTGAATTTCAGTATCTCTTACCATGCTTGGAAAGTTCTCCTCATTTATCTCTTGGAGTAGAGTATCTGTGCCTTTCAGACCATCCTGTTCTTCGGGGATTCCTATGTCGTGAATGTTTGCCCTTTTGGAGTGGTCCCATAATTCTCTCAGGGAATGGTCCATTTTTGCTCTCCACTTCTCTTCCTGTTTGAGCATTTGGTAGCATTCAAAAGCTTTGTCTTCAATGTCAGAGATTCTTTCTTCTGCTTGCTCTATTCTGTTACTGAGAAATTCTATATTTCTCAGATCTTTGAGGGCTGTAAGTTCTTGCCTCAAAGTATCAAAATCTTTGGTGATTTTGTCTTTGAATTCATTGAATTCTTGAGACAACTTTTGAATTGCTCCTTAAATTTCTAATTCCATCTTTCCCTCCATTCTGTTAATCTTATTTGCAATCCAAATTCTGAATTCTATTTCTGACATCTCAGCCATTTGTTTATGAATGGGATCTTCAGTTGTGTCTGCCATATTGTTCCTTGGGGGAGTTGATCTACTCTGATTATTCATGTTACCAGAGTTTTTCTACTAATTCTGCCTCATGATTATTTTTCACCGTTTGGCTATAGAAGCTGGCAAGGTGAAATTGAATTTAGGGCTCTTGGTGTTGTAATTAACAGCCCTTTCCCAAGGAACTGGGACTGGTGCTTGCAGCTTTTCCCTTAGAGTTTTACAAAGATCTCACTCAGAACTACTGCCTGAAACTCTGGGTGCCTGCTTGGTGTGGTAGGGCTAGATGGTACTGACCAGTATTCAGCTAGTCTCTATCCAATCCTAGTGAATCAGTGGCTTGGGCTGAAATCTCAGTTTTGGAGATATATAAGCAACTAAGACACCCTGCGCACCCCCAGGCAACAACTGGAAGGGGAGAATCCCACACTCCCACAACAACACAAGCAAGGTACAACCTTGGTGGGTCCCTGGGTGAAGGCCTAGGTTAAGAGTTCCAAACCAATTGTCCCTGTGGACACAAACACTGATTAGGTGGGAGAGTTCAAAAGGTCTTCAGTATCTAGGCAGTGGGGGTCCACTGGCAGCTCAGTTTGACCCCGGTGGGAGGGACTGTGGAGCTGCCAACACTGTCAGGGGCTGCACCGCTGATCTGGGGTACTGCTGTGTGCAGGTCACAGGAGGTGGTGGGGAACTGGAGGACGTTGCCACCGGCTGCATTGGTCACAGGAGCTGGGCAGGAAACCAGAGGGTGGAGTCGCTGGCTCGGAGGGCCTCAGGGGTAGCAGGAGCTGGGCAGGAGCCACCAGCTATGGGCCAAGGGTCTCAGGAGCTGAGCTGGGAACCAAAGGATGGAGTTTCTAGTGGGCCATGGGTCACAGGAGCCTAGTGGGAATTGCCAGGCATGGGTCATGGGTGGCAGGAGCCAGATGAGGAGCCGGAAGGTGGAATTGCTGGCCATGGGCTATATGGGTCACAGGAGCCAGGGGGGAGTTGCTGCTGTGGCTGCTGGTTGCTGGAGCCTTGGGCTGCTGAGCCAGGAAGCCAGTGGGCTGCAGTCTTTGGTGGTTGGTAGTGTGGGACCCAAGCTATGCTCTTTCTAACATGAACAAGTCTCCCTCCCCTTGTGACTCCCTGCCTCTATTAAAGTTATAGTTTTAGTGCAACTGTCCCATAGCTCATGAGGTGCCCCACCCCAGCAAAAATCTACCAAACATTCGAGATTTTGCAGGGTTTTGTCTTCCAGACCACTAGGAGAGGGGGGAGGGTTAGATTGGGGGTTCCAGAAGATAGGGAGAATAATAGATCAACTTTTGGCCCAGGCAAGAGACTGCCTGGGCTTGAAGTGGTATCTCTCTGTGGAGGGATTTCTGGCCCTCAGTTGCTCTCTCCCCTTGAATTTCTTAAGAGGATTATTCTGAGTTTTTGTGTCTTTCGTTATATAGCTCTTCATTTCTTCTCAGTTTGTTACCGGAAATTTGTTAGTTTCTTTTGGTGGTGTCATATTTCCATGTTCTTTCATAATCCTATTGTCTTTATATTGATGCCTGCACAATTAAAGAGATGATCATTTATTCCAACATTTTCAGGTGTTCTTTGGTGATGATAGAGATAGATTTTTGATGTTTAATCTAGCTTGGGTTTCTGGATGGGCTAATGGGTAGCAATCCTGGATAGGCAGACCTTGGTGTCAAATTCTGTAGTTGGGCTGATTCATTTAATTTTTGTAAGTTGATCTTGTGTATTGATATTATAAATTTGTTAAACTTATTTTACTTGTTTTGGTAACTTTAAAAAGACTCCATTGGATTTTCTATGTGACTAGTTATGTCAGCACTGGTGAGTACTTAGCTGAAGACTTGAGAGAGATCTGACTTCTGTAGATCAGGAGGGTGCTCTTTCTGTGCCTCTTTCCCCTTTATGGCACTCTATGCTACTAGTCATGTTGGTCTCCTGTGTTCCCAACTCTGTATTAAATCAAGGAAGATAATGAGTTCCATCTGGGTGTCTGAACCCCTCATAAGGGCCTGGAAATCCTTTTTAGGCAATAGGATCACAGGGCTCACCTCATTATTTACCTGTCTCTTGTGATCATTGTTCTTCCTTGCTTGATGCTCAATGTCGCAAACATATTTTTTTAAATGTTTTGTTTGTTTGTTTTAAAGGAAGCACTATATTTTGTACATGTGTCATAATTTATCCAACTATTTCCCTATTGATGGGTAGTGAGGTTGTTTTATGTTTTCTTTAGAAATTAGATGTCATGAATGTTCTCAGTACTTACTGTCTGAGTTGCGCTGAATTTTGCCCAAGAAATGAATAGTTCTTATAATTTTGTATAATATTTTTCATTATATATAATTTAAAAATTATATAAAAATAGCAAAAATGAGTGCCTATAATATTCCAGAATTATAGTAAATAAGATGTATAATTTTATTGAGCATGCTTATCTAAAGATAAGATTTTGAAAAGAATTAAAGTATTAAGTAAAAATAATAGGAATTTGGTTTGGTGCCTGTGGCTCAGCGGGCTAAGGTGCCAGCCATGTGCACCTGAGCTGTTGGGTTCGAATCCAGCCCGGACCGGCCAAACAACAATGACGGCTGCAACCAAAAAATAGCCGGGCATTGTGGCGGGTGCCTGTGGTCCCAGCTACTTGGGAGGCGGAGGCAGGAGACTCGCTTGAGCCCAGGAATTGGAGGTTGATGTGACCTGTGATGCCACAGCACTCTATCCAGGGTGACAGCTTGAGGCTCTGTCTCAAAAAAAAAAAATAAAAAATAAAAAAAAAAATAATAGGAATTCATAGCCATACTCAGCTTATCCAGAGTCCTGGGGGAATTAAATATTGTGGATAAATGACATTTCTGTACATTGGAAAGGTAAAAATTGAGCTAAACTATGGTATGATCTCAATATAGTTACATTTAAATCCTAAAAGCTGTGTTATATTCCTTCTGACTTTAGTATAAAAATAAAATTAAATAATTTAACATCTTGGTGATTCAGAAAAATCTTTATAAATATAAACATTTATATTCCATTATAGATGTGGAACATTGAGATGAATCAGGACTGGCAAATGCCTTCTGAGTTTTAGAAGCAGAATGACCATGTGTTTTAGCTGATTTACGGGTAGAATGATTCTTTTCTTCCTAGTACTGTACTTTTTGTCTGTAACTCTGTATCAGTTATTAGAGTCTGTCTCTTCGGGATGATTTATTTTCATGTCTCTCTATTCCCCCTGGATTATTACTTCCTAGAGGGCAGGGACAAACTGTTCTTCATGTTTCTAACTCACTGTGCCTGAGTAAGTCTCGGGTATGATTAATTAAATCAGGTATAGAAAGGACTCAGGAGAGTAAAATATCTGAAACCCTTTTGGGTAAATTGAGATATAACTAAATACATAATTAAAAAAAATTGAAAATGCTAACAGTCCAATATTAGAGCAAGACAAATAGTCTACACATCTCACTCTAAAGTTTATCTCTGTACATAGGAAGAGTTGTCTAGTAACACGTATGTGAATGAGCAAAAATACATGAAGACAGTGAGAAATGACTAACAATGAAAGAAAGGAATCTCCCCAGTAACTCTCAGAATGAAAGACAAGTTTTACCTTTTAGAAAAGGGAGAGGAAAAAAGCTTCCTTACCTTTCAGAAGGAAGAAAGAAAAAACTCAGCTTTGATTAGTGTTTTGGGTTCCCTTTTCCATCCAATGTATTGTCATGAAGCCACTTAAGAGGGGAAAATCCATACAGTTAATTAATTGAACAAATGTTCACATTGAGCAATTAGTATTCAGTTATCACTTTGCTAGGGAAATTCAGGATCTACTTTTCACATATTTATTGTCTAGCCATAGTCTATTTTCTTTCTTTCTTTCTTTTTTTGCAGTTTTTTTTTTGGGGGGGGGCTGGGTTTGAACCCACCACCTCCAGCATATGGGGCTGGCACCCTACTCCTTTGAGCCACAGGCACCACCCCATAGTCTATTTTCTTTTCTTTTTTTTTGAGACAGAGCCTCAAGCTGTCGCCCTGGGTAGAGTGCCATGGCATCACAGATCACAGCAACCTCCAATTCCTGGGCTCAAGTGAGTCTCCTGCCTCTGCCTCCCAAGCAGCTGGGGCCACAGGTGCCCGCCACAATGCCTGGTCATTTTTTTGGTTGCAGCCGTCATTGTTGTTGGCGGGCCTGGGCTGGATTCAAACCCGCCAGCTCAGGTGTATGTGGCTGGGGCCTTAGCCCATTGAGCCACGGGCGCTGAGCCCATAGTCTATTTTCTTTGAAATGGGATTTTTCTTTGGGATCAAGAGGATCACCCCCAAAGATGAGTTAGAAATTATACTGTCAGGCACTACTCAAAAGTTTTTCTTCACACTGTGAATAATTCTTACTGGGGCCATTTGAAAACAGAATGTGAAAAAAGGGTAGCAAGACCCTAGTTTGACAGAGAGAAAACTTTTAGGAAGATTTGGGTATACCCTGACAATTAATTTCTGCTTATAACATTTTATTTATAATTTATGATTGCTACTCCTACCTACTTTCTAAGCAAGGTTAAAGTAAGAGTGAAATCTTCCTCTTCTTGTCTTTTATCTTATGTGTATTGAAACAGTTATATTACAAAACTGAAAAGCATGCAGTATAGCTAGATTCTTGTTTTTTACAGGGATTGCTTGCACATCCCTGAAAGTGGTCTGAAGTAGGTGACTGGAAGGATGTACCACAGGAAGGAAAAAGCATATTGAGAAGCATTTTATTATTGTTGCCAAGTGTTTGACTGTATAGTTCAGAGAAAGAAAATGATCTTAGAAAAATAATAGAGGATACCAAATTCAGTACTGTTTTCTTAATCTACTGACTTCTAAATGTGAAAGATTTTATTTTAGAATACATCCTTCTGTGACACTTTCTTTCCTGATACATTCTCATATGTGGTTAATTTTATCAATTACTTAAAATATAACATCTATTATGGCAACTCATTGAAGCAATTTGGTTACAATTGAATGTAGGCCTCCAATAGAAGGATAATAAAGATGGGGTAGAATCAGTAACTCAAATGATAAGTAACTCAAATGATAGAAATAGGTTATTTCAACATATTCTGTTTCTCTCAGAACATATTCAAATGGGCATATCCAGATCTTGATCCCCTTAAAGAGTTGTGGAGAAATAAAACAAATACTGTAGACATAGTACCTCTGTATGCAAGTGTGTATACAAGTATAAAAACTTTTTAGTGGGGAATGATAAAAATAGTGATGCAGGACAAGGCAGCTCTACAACCGCTGCCTTGGCCCTGGCGGCACTGATGCTGTGGCGGATGGAGAAACCAGCTTGCGAAAGGGCTGGACCTGTGCGGAAGGGCCGTGCCTTGCTGTCTGCTCCATGTGCAAATCTGATTGGTCAATATCCTGTCAGTCTCCAGGGACCGGGTCTTCATTGGACAGCTGGCTGTAACTGATGAAGACCCACCCCTAAGAAGTTCTGGCAAAACAAGTCCCTGGGACTATATAAAGCCCTGAGCAGAGAGCTCAGGGGCAGACTTCGGCGGGACTTCGGAGACAGAACAGTTAAGAAGCAGACCTCGGCTGGACCTCAGAGAGGGAACAGGGAAAGCTGCCTGTTCCCTTCCAGAAGCAGACCTCAGCTAGACCTCGGAGAGGGAACAGAGAGAGCTGCCTGTTCCCCTCCAGAAGCAGACCTTGGCTAGACCTCGGAGAGGGAACAGGGAGAGCTGCCTGTTCCCCTCCAGGAGCAGACCTTGGCTGGACCTCAGAGAGGGAGCAGGAGAGTTTGATCCCCTCCTGGGTCCTCTTGCCTGGAGGTTTGGTTTTTCCTCCACAGGTAATTCTTCTTTCCTGTAAATAAATCCTGACTTACCACTACTCCTGTGGTCCGTCGATTCCTTCTTCGAATCGCCTGAGACCAAGAACCTGAAATTCCGGCATCAATAGTACTTTAAATATTTAATTGATTATTTTTTCATAAGAATAAAGAAATATGGTATCAAAACAGTTTTTAAAAAGTGGTGATTTTTTATTTTACTATTCTGTATTTTTTTTTTATATAGATCTTTAGTCTGTAGGTAGTATCAAGGTGAGCAATTAGGTACTATTGTTAAATAAATCTTCTTGTCAGTTAAGAATATGTGCATTTTAAATGCATCACATAAAGGACATCATGACTAATATCACTTGTGTCATCCCTTGGTCTGCATCTGATTGGGACTCACTGTCAATGTCAATTGCATCTCACTGTCAATATCAATGGGATGATGTGGCTTCAATGTCGCTGGAGATCACTGGTTTTCAGTGATGGTCCGTGGAGCACGAAGGCTCTGTAGATGCACCTTAGGTGTCACCAAGGGGAGCAGTAAGAAGTCAGGTGGACAGTGCAGTTGCCTGCCCAAGTTTGAATTAAAGCAGTTTCATGTTCATCAGTTTTTTACATTAGGGTTCCACAAAAATCCTACTTAGAAAAAAGTTTTTGTTTACAAAGAAAATACAGAAAAACCTATGATGGAGATACGTTTCTTAGGCTTTTCTTTTTCTTTTTTCTTCTTTAAGCTTTCTTGAAAATAAAACCTTATTTTATTTTTTTAGAGACAGGGTCTTGCCCTGTTGCCCAGGCTAGTGTGCAGTGACACCATTCTAGCTCACTGTGACCTCACTGTGCTGGGCTCAGGTGATCCTCCTGCCTCAGCCTCCTGAGCACCTGGGACTACTGTTGTGTGCCACCACACCCTACTAAGTTTTCTACTTTTGGTAGAGATGAGATTTTGCATTGTTGCTGACCTTAGGTCATCTTCCCATGTGGCCTCCCAAAGTTCTGGGATTACAGGTGAGAACCACTGCTTCTGACCCTTAAACTTTCTTAATTATCTCTCCTTTCTTATTAAAAATTAATCATTGGGGGCCACATCGTGCATAGGCCACAGGCCTCTTTGTCCCAAGTAGTTAAGCAGTGAGTATTTCTAGCCTTTGGCCTCTGGCAAAGAGGATATCTGGGTGTGGGCTTCACATCCCCTTGAGCTTTGCTGGTGCAGAGCTCCACTCCTCCCAGGGGCCAGAACGGAAGGGTAGAGTAGTTGGGGAGGGTGGTGGGTGGCTGTGCCAGTCACAAGCTTCTGGAGGCAAAAAATAAAAGATACTGCCTCCCCCATTATTCCATGAACAAAACTAAAATGAAAATGAATGGAAGTAACTATAAAATTATCACCAAAAGCACTAATAATAATTCATAATTGCTATAGTTTTTAATGGCATATCATTAATGATGGCTTACTAAGAGAGGTGGCAGAGGAAAACTAAATTACAGGTTATGTCTAATTCTCAACTATTTCTTGCAAGGTAGATAGGAAAGCAAGTGAATGAGAGAGTGGTTCTATTCAGAGGGTAACCTTGAATCTGTTCTAATTTATAAAAGAAAGTGAATCTTTGGTATGCTTGACATTGTAATTATTACTCTTTAAGATTATTTTACCACTTCTTATTACTGATGACATCACACTGGTTGAGGATTTTCTATGGTAAGGAGCTGAGAGCAGGAAATCATTGCATTGATTTTAAAATATGAAATGTTTGGATTGCAAAGAATTCATTCTCTTGTGAACATCCTAGAGTTTTGAAGTGAAGCAGTTCTTATTCTGTGTGTGTGTGTGTTTTTAGCATAATCTTAACAGAAGAAAGATTGCCCATCAGGAAAGTAACATCCTTGGAAGATGACTAGTAATTCTGCCTAATAGGATCGGTGTGAGAATCCCTGAGCCCCCTGGGAACAATATCCACAGAGAAACTGGAGTGAATGCGGGTGGGGGAAGGCACAGATCGGAGAAACAGGGTCTGGCCAGTAAGAGGGATGTGATGAGGCCTAATTAATAAGTTAATTGAAATGAAGCCCAAGGACTTGTTTGTAGTCCTAAAATGAACAAAGTAGAGTTTTGTGGGAAAGCTGTAGAAGAGTGGGGTTTATGATAGAATAAATATAATCAGGAAGATAATAACCATACTATTGCTAGAATTTAGTAGGCCAAGGCTATGCATGTTCTTTTCTGGAACTTCTTGTAGATTCACGAATGACTTACTTACGCTCAAACTGTCATAGACTAGCTATGCCAGCAAGCTCTGCCAACTGCAAGTATGGGCTAGGCCTGGGGATACAGTAATCTGGACAATGACAAGTGGGAGATGCGTTCACTAATCTGACCCCTTCCTTTAATTTAACAGTGGGTTGGCTGTGAATGGGCTTGGCAGTGAGTGGGGGTGGAGGGGTCCATTAAAGTAAATGGTTAAGAAGTGAAAATATTCAAGAGGAAAAATGCTTTCAGACCTCCTGTCCTCATATCTAAGACTTCTGAAAATTTCCTAGGTTGCTACTTTGAGTGGTCCACGTAAAAATAGAAATAACCAACTCTAATAAAATTTGGTGTGGTTATACTCTTTCTTTATAAATCAGTACTTTTTCTAAAGCAATGATTAAGAGTTAAGAAATTGCAAGCCACTGATATTACTAACAGGGAAAATAAGACCTCAGCAGGAATTTTGCTTCAAAGTCTGAGGAAAATTGCTTAAGACATGTTTTATCAAGTGCAAGGTATGACTCACAGAGAATAAAATATCCAGCTATTGAACTTGGGAGAGTTTTTGTGGACCATGGCAGAGAAGTGAGGTGAGAGAGTGTTTGCTATTAAGCATATTCGAATCAGAAATACCTTCAATCAGATACATTGTGGATTTCTCTTTTAGGAAACTGATATTATGGTTAACGACCTGGCTCTACTTTTTCAGACATATCTGGATTTGAATTCCTTATTGGTCATGGACCTTGTGACCTTGAATGAATTACTTAATGAATTACTTAACCTCATTAAATCTCACTTTTCTGAACTTCTAAAATAGCACAATAATGATAATTTCTCAAGGTAAGGATTAAATAAATTAATGCTTGCAAAGTTGCTGGACATTCTTCTTATTTTCATTATTATGAGTAATAGTAATTATTATTGACATGCAGGGTCGTGTAATGTGACCCCATCATTATTATCAGTGGGTTGGGTAGAGGGGGAAATGTGAGAGACCAGGGCACGAGAAAAGCTTTGTCTAAGGATAACGCATTGTCTCTCTCATCAATAACACGTGCCAAATTTGGAAGTGCAGTAATGTCAGCTTGAATTTAAGATAATTTCAGATTATCTGGGAGCTAGTATAATCCACTGTTGGGAAGCTATTCTCATGGGGCGTGAGGGACTTCTCAGAGGGAAGGAGGGGAAAAGGAGCAGGTCTGGCAGCTGGCACCTCGTACCAATGCTTGTTTGTTTTTTGCTCATCAGGTTTTTGGATTTTACTCTTGAATATAAAAACAGACAATGGCCAGAGCGTGTATGACAACACATAAGTAGCCCAGAAGACAAATCACAACTTGTGCAGCAACAAGTCAAAAAACCAACCACGACCTCTTTAGCGATAGTCCAAGGTGCAAAACCACAACTTGTACAACCAGTGGCCCTGAGGAGTTGACTTGGGTAGGGACTGACAAATTTCCAACTCAGGACCACCCAAAGAAAGCCAAATGCGCTCTCCAAATCAATCAGATGAGATGCTCTGTTTCTACTTTGCTTCCTTCCAGCTTCTCCATGGCAACAGCCTCCTCTATCAGAGAGTATTTGAAGCCTTCCCTTCCATGGCTTTCCCACTGCACTGTCTGCCTCTGAGTTTTATGGGGTCTCTACCAAACGCCAATGATTGGGTGGACTCCCTTGTCCATATTAAGGGAGTGCCCTATAGCCAGCTCTGAATAAATACCCTGTTTGTGCTCATTGGGATTGTTTTCACTTATTACCACATTCTATAGTATAGATGTCTGTTTTCATGAAATAGTAATGTTTAACATTAATGTATTAAATTACCAGTGAGGAAAATACACATTTCAGGGAGGTACTGTGTTTAGTCCTGTACCCCTGGGTGTTTCCAAGCACTATTTTGAGAAGCACTGACTTTAGGATTACGGGATCTTCCTCTGTAAGCAATTATTGAGGTATAATTTACATAATCTATAATTCACCCATTGGCAGTGTATGGCTTAATTATTTTTATTAAATACACGCTGTGCCATCATTACCATAATCCAGTTTTAAAAAATTTCTAGAGCCCCAGAAGTTGTCTCATGACCATGTAGTCATCTCCACTCCCTCCTAAGCTTAGACAATCAGTGATGTTTGCTGTCTTTAGATATTTGCCTTTTCTAGAAATTTGAAAGTTGTGAGATCATTTTTTAAAAAGTTGTCTTTTGCGCTTGGTTTCCATAGTATTATTTCTTTGATGTTCATCCATGTCATACAGTGTACCAAAAATGTGATCTTTTTATTGCTGAATAGTAATAAGCCACATTTTTCTTATTCATCCACCAGTTCATGGGCATTTGGGTTTCCAGTTTGGGGCCATTATGACTAAAGCTATTATAGCCATTCATTACAAGTCTTTGTGTGGACATTTTATTTCTCTGGGTAGATATTAAGGAGCAGAATGTCTGGGTCATATGTGAAGTACATGTTCAACTTTTTAAGAGATTGCCCAACTGTTTTCCAAGATGACCGTACCATTTCCCATTCCCACCAGAAATGAATGAGGGTTCCAGTTTTTCTATATCTTTATCAATATTTAGTGAAGGCCTGTTTGATTATAGCCATTCTATAAGGCATGTATGTGGAAATAAAATGTTGGTTTCAGTTTTCATTTCCCGAGTGACTAACAATATTGAACATTTTTAAATGTGTTTGTTAGCCATTCATTCATATATCTTATTTGGTGATATATCTATTTAAATCCTTTGCCCATTTTTAAAATTGACTTGACTTAAATTGCTTTGGGGCATTCTTTATACATTTTGTATACAAATCCTTTATCAGGTATTATTTATAAATATTTCCTTCCAGTTTGTGTTTATATTATTTTAATTATATCTTTTAAAGTGTAAAACCTTTTAAAATTCAATTTGTCATCTTTTTCTTTTATGGATCACATTATTTATTTATTTTTTAATTAAATCATAGCAGCCCCATTAGTGCAATCAAGGGGTACAATGTGCTGGCTTCATATACAATCTGAAATGTTTTCATCAAACTGTTTAACATAGCCTTCATGGCATTTTCTTAGTTATTGCATGAAGACATTTCTATTCTGCATTTAGTAAGTTTTGCCTGTACCCTTCTAAGATGCACCATAGTTGTGGCCTCACCAATTATCCTCGCTCCACCCCAACCTCCACCCTCCCCTCCCCTCCCTTGTCCATTTCTCCATATTCTTGTGCTATAGTTGGGTTATAGCCTTCATATGAAACCTAGAAATTAGCTTCATAGTAGGGCTGAGTACATTGGATACTTTTTCTTCCATTCTTGAGATACTTTGCTAAGAAGAATATGTTCCAGCCCCATCCATGTAAACATGAAAGAGGTAAAGTCTCCTTTACCTTTATCTTTTTTTAAAGCTGCATAGTATTCCATGGTATACACGTACCACAATTAATCCATTAGTGGATTGATGGGCACTTGGTCTTCTTCCATGACTTAGCAATTATGAATTGGGCTGCAATAAACATTCTGGTACAGATGTCTTTGTTATAATGTGATTTTTGGTCTTCTGGGTATATACCTAGTAAAGGAATTATAGGGTTGAATGGCAGGTCTATTTTTAGATCTCTAAGTACTCTCCAAACATCCTTCCAAAAGGAATGTATTAGTGTGCATTCCCACCAGCAGTGTAGAAGTGTTCCCTTTTCTCCACATTCATGCCAACATCTCTGGTTTTGGGATTTTGTCATGTGGGCTAATCTTACTGGAGTTAGATGATATCTCAAAGTAGTTTTGATTTGCATTTCTCTGATGATTAAGGATGGTGAGCATTTTTTCATGTGTCTGTAGGCAGTCCACCTATTTTCCTTAGAGAAGTTTCTCTTCAAGTCCTTTGCCCACCCTGAGATGGGATCACTTGTTCTTTTCTTGCTAATACGTTTGAGTTCTCTGTGGATTCTGGTTATTAAACCTTTGTTGGAGGCATAACCTGCAAATATTTTCTCCCATTCTGAGGGCTGTCTGCTTGCTATGCTTACTACATTTCTGGCTGTGCAGAAGCTTTTTAGTTTGATCAGGTCCCAGTAGTGTATTTTTGATACTGCTTCAATTGCCTGGGGAGTCCTCCTTATAAAATATTCACCGAAGCCGATTCCTTCTAGAGTTTTCCCTGCACTTTCTTCTAATATTTTGATAGTTTCATGTTTTAAGTTTAAATCTTTAATCCAGTGAGAGTCTACCTTAGTTAATGGTGAAAGGTGTGGGTCCTGTTTCAGTCTTCTGCAGGTGGCCAGCCAGTTCACCCAGCACCATTTGTTAAATAGGGAGTCTTTTCCCCACTGAATGTTTTTAATTGGCTTGTCAAAGATCAAATAGCGGTAAGTAGCTGGGTTCATCTCTTGGTTCTCTATTCTGTTTCAAACATCTACCTCTCTGTTTTTGTGCCAGTACCATGCTGTTTTGATCACTATGGATTTATAGTAGAGTCTCAGGTCTGGTAGCGTGATTCCTCCTGCTTTGTTTTTATTTCTGAGTAATGTCTTGGCTATTCGAGATTTTTTCTGATTCCATGTAGAATGAAGTATTATTTTTTCGAAATCTTTAAAATACAACAATGGAGCTTTGATAGGGATTGCATTAAAATTATATATTGTTTTGGGTAGTATAGACATTTTAACAATGTTGATTCTTCCCAGCCATGAGAATAGTATGTTTTTCCATTTGTTAACATTTTCAGCTATTTCTTAAAGTTTCATAGTTCTCTTTATAGAGATCTTTCACATCCTTTGTTAGGTAGACTCCAAAATATTTCATCTTATTTGGCACTACTGTGAAAGGAATAGAGTCCTTGACTGTTTTT
This sequence comes from Perodicticus potto, assembly GCA_963574655.1. Taxonomy (NCBI): domain Eukaryota; kingdom Metazoa; phylum Chordata; class Mammalia; order Primates; family Lorisidae; genus Perodicticus; species Perodicticus potto. The sequence continues at coordinate 102 of CAUYRH010122687.1, read as the reverse complement.
TCGGCTTGGCTATTGTTGGTATAAATAAAGGCTACAGATTTATGGGTGTTGATTTTGTAGCCTGAGATGCTGCTGTATTCCTTGATCACTTCTAACAGTTTT
>CAUYRH010122685.1:0-45396 GCA_963574655.1 Perodicticus potto | reverse complement strand
ATCGGAGATATTTTTATCCACCTGATTAATGTAACATTCATGATATTTTCTCATTTACTATGTGAAAACAATTTTGATCCGTATTTAGAAGATTTCTCCTGACCCTTCACATATGCACCACAAGTGTGATCTCACCCTTTACATCTGTTTTATATTTGCACTTTATCTAGTATTATACATTTGGACTGCAGAATTCCAGCTAATTTCACAGGAACTACAGAATTCATTCTTAAAATAGACTTTTTGGCTATTTATCCACAGATGGTAACCAGAAAGTTTTCTGTGTATTGCAAAAAATTTAAGTGGTTGTTTTCTTCTATGCAGTTATGGTGTAGAAGAATGATAAGGGAACTTGATGAGAGGAGTGGGGGAAGGTCAGATTGAGGGAGGGTGAATGGTGGGATCACACCTATGGTGCATAATGCAATGTACATATCGGATCTATTAGTATAGAGTATAAATGTCTTAACACATTAATTGAGTAAACGAGATGAGGTAGATATTAACCAGTGTGATGTAAGTGTTCCTAATTCTCTATGAAGTCAGCACATTGTACCCCATAAATGCTTTAATGTATACATGATCTATGTGTTTAAGATTTAATTTAAAAAAAGAAAAGTATTTTATAGATATTAATTTATTCAGTTGTCTTTAGGGTTTTACATATATATATTTATTTTAGAACCTTTTCAGACAGACATTTCTTATTAATTTGTTGTCTATTCACTTGTATTGCTTTAAGATTTTAGATTAGTAGGATGCTATAAATGTTCTAGAATGGCTTGTAGAATTTTTGTATATAATTGGGGATATAACAAGTTGTCTTCCACTTGTTTATCCAAGGACGGTTTTTATCTACGATGCTCACATGTGGAAAGAATATATTTTAGGCAAATGCTTTACAATAAACGAGAACTTTTTAGGGGCTTGAGATTTTGCGAACACTGATGGTGGTAATTTGCAAGGATTTGGTAGTAAAAGAGGGAGGAACAGTTAATAATGGTAAGAAATGAACAAAATGATGTTTCCTTATGTATTTTTGAAATTTCCCTAAAATTGAATCTGGGATTTATTGTGATAGGAACTTATAAAGAAACTACAAAGCTTCCCTCCCTATCTCTATCCTCTCTTTAAGACAGGAAGGGAAAACAAGAACATAAATGACATTTCCAAATGATCTGTAAGTTCCTTGGCACACATTTAATTTTCTTCCTGCTCACTAATAAAATACTTTTGTTTTCTTTTTTTTTTTTTAGTTCTCCTTCCTAGTTTGTTTTCCAGAAGAAACTTGTCATGAACAATATACGTAGCAGGACTAATATGTAAAATACAACCTGAATGGATTCATTTCTCAAAGACAATATGTATAGTAAAATATTTTCTTTTTGATTAAAGAAAAATGAGGTATTGATTTAAATTAATTTTGTGTGGTCTGCTACAGCCTTTAGTGTGCATATTAGTGTGCATATTACTGATTTAACTAATTTTTAGTTATAAACTATGTATTGCACTGTGCTTGAATTTAAGTAGTAGTATCTCATGGTAAGAGATACTACTCTCACAATTGTTTTACTAGAATAATTTTTCAGTGGCTATATAGCAGAGAAATATCAAGAAATATAAAAATAATTCTACAAATTGACTCATGATTAAACCGTTGGTGTCTTTTAAGGTTAATGAATAGATAAAAGAGAAATGATTTTTGAGGCATAGAGGAAACAATATGGCCCAATGATTTGTCATCAAAATGGCCTCCATAGAACTAAGAAATGCTGAATTTCATATTTTTACTCCATCACCAGCAGCAGCGGTGGCAAAATTATCATGTCATGGGCTACATTTTTGAACTAACATAGGATTGGAGAGTTCTCAAAGAGAGTGTTTTATAGCAGAACTCATACTGAACTCAAATCGTACACACCACTTTACCTTGCTGTTAGAAGCTAATGTATAGCTTTCATATGAAGGCTAAAACCCAGTTATAGCACGAGAAATGGGGAAAGGGGCAAAGGAGGGCAGGGGAGGGGGGAGGATGGGTGGAGGGAGGGTGATTGGTGGGATGACACTTACGGTGCATCTTACAAGGGTACATGTGAAAATTATTAAATGTAGAATATAAATGTCTTCATATAGTGATTAAAAGGCCACGAAGGCTATGTTAAATAGTTCAATGAAAATATTTTAGATTGTATATGAAGCCAGCACATTGTGCTCCATGATTGCACCAATGTACACAATTATGATTTAATAAAAATTAAAAAAAAAATAGATAAAGTTCTAGAAAAAATTATAAAGTGTCAAATTTAGGAAGAAACAAAGCTAGAATAGTCCTATAACTGCAATTGAGTACTCATAACTGGGGGAGTGATTAGGTAAGATAAAGTAATATTTTGGAGTTTTATGCAGCAGTTAGCAGTGACTGTCTAGATACACCTACAAGCACTTAAATACGTCTGAACGACAAGGATGAGAAGAAAAGAATAAGAAAGAGAAAGAAGTATATCACACAATATCATTTACAGACATTAACATACATGGAAAGCATGTGTTACAATAATACGTACAAACCAAAAGATTCAAATCAAACCAATTCTAATATTTGCCTATGAGGGGAGACTGGGGAATGGAGAGAGGGAGGGAAGAGAGGAGGGAGGTAGAGGGAAGGAAAGAATGAAGGACTGGAGGAGAAAAGGAGAGAGGGAGGGACGAATGAAGAAGGCAGCATGTTCAAGAATTCAAACAATATTATAAGTACATCCATTCTCTCCAAATTGATTTATAGCTTTGATAAAACTCTAATATAAATTCCTATAGGGTTCTTCGTGGAAGTTGACAAGTTGACTCTAAAATTTATATAGAAGAACAAAAGGTTAAGAATGACCATTATAATCCTAAGGAAGAATAACAAGGTAAGAAGACTAACAGAAATCATGACTTAGTGCAAAGCTTTCAAAGTTGAGTACGTGATCTTGGTACAAGTGGAATATAATACAGAACTCAGAGCGGGATGGTGTAGAATATAGAACCCCACATATATGGAAACTCAGTAGTGTGGCAGAGATGGGAGATGGGGGTGGAGGTTATGCAACAAATAGTAATGTGATGAGGTTTTGTTATGGATTTTGTGTCCCCCAAAAGCCATATATTGAAGCTCTAGCATCACATGCACCAAGTGGCATTTAGACATAAGGCCTACTAGGAGGGGATCAAGGGTAAATGAGGACATAAGGGTAGAATTTTTGATCTGAGAAGACTGGTGTCCTTTTTACATGAGGAAGGGACACTGAAGATGTCGCTTTCTCCCTGAGCACATAGAGAAGAGGCCATGTGAGGACACAGGAGGAAGGCAGCCTTCCTACGAGTTAGGAAGAGACCTTGCCAGAAGCCAACCTGGATAATACCTTGATCTTGGACTTATAGCCTCTAAAATTGTGGGAAAATAAACTTCTGTTGATTAACCCACCCAGAATACCATGCTGTGGTATTTTGTTATGATAGATGGAGCAAAGTCATACACACTGGGTCATCTATTTGATAAAAGATTTCTTTCTCATGCCACACATGAAAAGCAATTACAGATGCATCAAACGCATAAATATGAAAACAAAACTTGGAAATTTTAGGTAGGCAAAATAGGAAAATATCTTTATGATCTTGGTGTCAGGAATGATTTCCTTTTTTTTTTAAGAGACAGCGTTTCACTTTGTCGCCCTCAGTAGAGTGCTGTGGCGTCACAGCTCACAGCAACCTCTAGCTCTTGGGCTTAGCCAATTCTCTTGCCTCAGCCTCCTGAGTAGCTGGGACTGCAGGTGTACCTGGCTATTTTTTTCATGCGGTTTGGCTGGGGCTGGGTTTGAACCTGCAACCCTTGGTATATGGGGCCGGCACCCTACCCACTGAGCCACAGGCACTGCCCAGGAATGATTTCTTAAACACTACGAACAATGCAACCACAACAGAAAATAACTGATAATTTTCACTTCATTAAAATTTAAAATTCCTGTTTATTTAAATAAAGTGAAAAGACATTCATTCATCACATAGAAAAAATAACAAAGTATCAGTATCTGGAACACAGTGTTTAAAGATAAAAACTTAAATGAAAAATAGCCAAAACACATGAATCCAAAAGAGGAACTATAAATGGCCACTAAACTTATGAAAAGGTGTTTAGACTTGTTAGTATTCAGAGAGGTACAAATTGAAATCCCAAGGATGTACTCTCTCATACACATTAGATTGGCAAGCATTCTAAAGTCTGGCAACACCAAATGTTGGCAATGATGTAGGACAGGCTGATCTTTCACATAGTGCCAGTGGGAATGTACATTTGTACCACTGCTTTGAAAAGCGATTTGGCGCTAGGCAGTAAAATTGGTGGTTGGCCTACCCAGTGACCCAGCTCTTTCAAACATACACTGTGCCTTAGAGAAACTTGCATATGTGCAACAGGAGTCAGTCAGGAGATTGTCCACGGAAGCCCTGGTCATGTTAGCAAAGAAAACAGGAAGCACACAGAGTCCATACACAGTAGAATGGGTAATCACTTGGGATGCAGCCATAACATAAAGTGCTCTACGGTGGTGAAAATGAATGAAAATAGCCATGTGGATTAGCATGGAAAAAGAAATCTCAAAATCATTTTGAGTGGAAAAAGCAAACTGCAGTCACATATTCTACTTATGCAAATTTTAAAAACACTTAGATATATAACAATGCTTGGTTAGGAATAGTCACACATGTAACAAAACACAATAAAAGAGGAAAGAATTATAAACGGAAGTAGGAGGAGAGAAGACTTCAACTGGGGATGCACGCATGGTATCAGTAATCTATTTTACCTTTTCTTTCTGAAATGATATGCTAGCCACATAGGTATTCATTGTATATTTTTATGCTATATATTATAAAGATTACATGTCCATATATACAAGTAAGAATGACTATATAAATATATGTGTTCATCATATATATTAATTGACTCTTCTGTATGCTTAACAACATTTCATACTAAAACTAAAAAGAAAGAAAAAAGTGAAGTAAGCTTCACTTCAGCATATAAAAGTTTCTAGTATAACCTATGACAACTGAGGCTCAGACCCTCTTTTCTTCCCCCATTCCTGACTCACCCCCTCCTGTGTCTTTGCACAAATGTAATTCCACAAAGGCTGCGGCCGGGAACACACACACTCCCACAGATCCACAAAGACACGCACATACTCACACAGATGGCAGCCAGTGTGGTCACCCTTCCTGCCCCTTCCCCGGCAATTTTGCCAAGACCAACAAATTATCAGGCCTCCTTCATAATTAGAAGTGCAGACCTTGGCTGTCAACGTCAGCCTTGAAGTGAGCTGTCCACATTTTGTTCTAGGCCTGAAGGAAAAGGAGAGGGCTGCGGCGCAGGAGGAACATCTTCGCAGAGCCTGGAAGGTTTGCATGCAGGAGAGAGCTGTTCGAAGGGTTTGGGGAATGCTGTGCTGGCCTTCAGGAGGACAACACGTGTGGTGTTGACCTTCAGAGATCAGCATCAGGCGTATCAAATTCACTCACCCTTCTGAGATTCCTTCTTCCCTTTGACAATGCTAAAAATGGAATCAGCTGCAAACAGTATGTGACTGTGTATGGTAATTTGCCTAAAGCTCCTCAAGTGTAACACTGAGCCAGAAACATGCTATGATCTGGGATCAAAATATTCTTTTTAAAATAAGAAGTAATAGCATTCTGGCAGGCCAGTGAAATCCCATAAAACTTAGCGAACCCTTTCAAAACTCTACTCTCTCCCTAGACACCTCTCCCAGCCTTCACAGAGGCTATGCAAGGCTTTCCAATAGCTTGCCATGCTGGAGGTAAAATCACATCACTCACCCAACAGTAAGCAGAGTCCCCAGGGACTACTCTTACTAACAGGACCACGTCATTCCTAAAGCAGAATCCAGTGAGATCCAGGAGAACTGGGTATCATTTTAGAGTGATTATGGCTTATCAAGTCACCATGTTCTTTCCACAATGTTTTTCCTTGTAAACTGAGACCAAGTGGCAACAGAAGGAGTTACATTTAGGCCTTTTACTAACACACAATTTTTGACCTGCTTTGTCTGCCTTGGGTTCACAATGAAGTCTACCTCTGCTAACCAGTGTACTTAACTTTAGATGTTTTGAGTTAAAAGCACTGGAAAGCTTAAGCGTCTTGCCTATCAGCTGCAATAAATTTGTATTAATTCTAGGAACTGGGAAGCTTTTAAAGGAAGAGCTCTTTGGGTTTTCTCCGAGTCATTCATGTGTGTCGCCGGATGTAATAAAGTCATACCACATTGTGCTTTATTTTGTCACGATGAATGCTGACCTTGGGGGTGCGTGCCGTGACATGCCTAAGTAATGGAATTAGTTCGAGTAAAGTCTGTACTTAATGCAAACCTGGGATATGGTTAGTGGGGCCCAGATCTCAACTTGGCTTGGGTTGCTTCCCCAGCCTCTTCATTCCTTCCCCTGCACGCATAGTGCAAACTTCTTTAGGAATACAAAAAGTAAGAAAAAGAGAAACAAAAAGATGAATCAGAAAAGGAAGGAAGGGGAAAAGAGGGAACGGAGAGAGAAAGACAGAAGATACAGATGAACAGAGAAAGTAAGAAAGAGGGAAAAACTAGATTGGAGAATCAGGAGGGGAGAGAGCAGAGGTGACGCATCCACTTAGCTCTCTGAATGAAGCAAGTTCCTACAAGGCTCCGGGTGGCTCCCAGGGATACTGCTCCCTCCCTTAATAGAAGCATCCAGTCAGGGGGTTCACTGCCCACTTTTTTTGCCTTTTATTTCCCCTAGAACAGTGGTTCTCAACCTTCCTAATGCCGCGGCCCTTTAGTACAGTTCCTGTGGGTCGCAACCCATAGGTTGAGAACCACTGCACTCTGTTAGGTTAACAAGCAAACTGAGTTTGGGACCTGCCTGTACCAGGCTGGTTAAGATGTAGATCCCCATAAGAATGCGCGCACACACATACACACACAGATTGCGTATGGGGAACCCAAATCCTCCAGCATGACCCTTTGACCCAGCCAGCAGAGCTGACGCCAGAAGGTGAAGTTGGCAGAAACAAAATTAATCTGGAAAATATATGATCCCCGCCCCACCCCTACCTCTGAGTTCTGGTTATTTAACTTAAATGCACGCCCACGTGTAGACACACTGCTTCAGCTGAAGGCTTTTCAAGTAATTAGGTACCGGCACGTCATACATCACTGTGTCTACCACAGCACAATTAATGCAAGATTGCCCTTAAGCCTGTGGTGACGTCCCTTTCTATTCTCCATGACAGGATCATCCCCCCAGAACCTCTCGCCCCGGCTGACTTTAGACTTCAGGGCCACACCTTTTCCTCCTGTCAGCAGCCTGAATGACAATGTCCCTCTTTCCTGTGGTTCTGAGGACACTCGGAGAGGGAGTTTGTTACTTACTGGCTTAACAATGAGAGCTCATTTCCAGAGGACACAGTGAAGGGGAGCTGGGCAGGACCAGCCAAATCCTCCTTTTGTATTCGATGAGCTCAATGGAGGATTTGCATCACACTCCGCTCCCTGCTGCTATTGCCCATCCTATCACTGCCTCTCGTTTGTCCGGTTTGAACCCTTTGAATGTTCCTCTTAATTTTCCAAGTTTTGTCATTCTCAAAGACTTCAGCAATGTCGCCAGAATGAAATGGTGAAAAATGACCTCCTTCTCAAATGACATTGGGAAGGAGAAAAAAGAATTTATCATTCTATAGCTAATAATCTAGCATTTATTTCCCATTATATTTTTATTATTAGATTACGGGAATATTATTAGATGATTACTTAAACAGGACAACAAAAGGTTGCACATACATGTGTACATAGCTCTACATATCTCGTACTATGTTTTTCACTTTTAGTTACTATTTAGTTTTTTATCTCTTATAGTCTTCAGCACAAACCCAGGAAGCAAGCAAAATCATTTTCCCCATTTTATAGATGTAACACTTGAAACTTAGCGAAGAAAAATGACTTGCTAAGGTCATCAGCTAGTAAGTGGAAGAACAGGGATTCAAACCCTTATCTCTCCCTGGCCCATGTCTTGAATTAACTACCTGGATTCACATTCTGGCTCAGCTATGCTGTATGTATTCCTGATGTATGACCATGAGCTCATCAGTAAACCTCCCTGCGCTCAGCTCCCCTCTCATAAAATGCAAATGATGGTGGGTACTACCATCGTAGACTTGTTTTGAGAATTAAATGAAAGGATCCCTTTCAATGCTCAGAACCATGCATGTGATAAACCCCCATAAAGGAAGCTATTATTTAAAATGTTTGTAATTAATAGATACAATCACCTTTCATTGTGTGGCACTAGATTCTTTACCCAGATCCACTGTGCATGTGCCTTTTAAGGAAAGCCCACTCAGATTTGTTCTGAAAGCAAAATGGGTACAAGTGACAATGCTTGAATTAATTTCATAGTTTGCTCTGCTGCAAGGCCTGCTGTGGAAATGTTTCTTCTGTCCTCCTGCCATTGGACCTGAGTGGGAACTGTCCATCTACATGAGGACCCCATCTGGCAACACCAAAATTTTGCTCTCTCTGTATCCCATCACCAGGAAAATAAGCAATGGATGATTAGTGAAAATAAAGATTTTAGTTAGAAATGATTTGGGAATGGTTTAAGTTTCACATATGGACGCAGCCTGACTGGAACTGGGGAGACCGTCCCTGGTTGGTTTCCTTTCAAGGCCTTGAGATACGCTCTAGAAAACATCTCGGGCCATCTGGTTGGTTTTTTCCCACAATTGTGACTCCTAAATGTAAACATGGTCAGAGAGGATATTTGGAACAAAAGAAACAAATGAAATTGTTGTAACTTAATGGGGTTCTGCTGAGTCTCAGTCACTTATTTATTTGTTTTTTTCTTTCATTCTCTCAATTATCAATCCTAAAGAATCTATCAAGAACAAAGAGCTGGACTGGCATGGAAAATTATAAGATGAGTATCTTAATAGTGACTATTTATTTAATCTGTTTATTTAGTCCTCTGTGAGGAACAGAAAACCCTACTTAAACTAGCGTAAGCAAAACAAGAAATTTATTGAAACTCATAAATAAAACATCCAGGGGATGGATTTTAGCCTCAAGCAGGGCTTGATTTGGGGCCTGGAGCTGGCCTTGCAGCTGCACACTCCTCTGAGGTGGCTTTAGTCTCTGCAGGCCTCCCGTTTAGCCCCTTGAAGCCTCCAACGTGTGCCAGGGAGGGTACTTCCCTTTGCCAGCTCCTCCAGCAAAGTCTCAGGCTTTTCTCTGATGCGGTGTGTTGGGCCTGGCTGGGATCCTAGATCCAATTGTGACTGCCTGGACCTACAGCATCCTCCCCGGACACAGGAATAAGGTTCACCTGAAGCTCAAGGACAGTGAGATGGAGAAGGATGGTTCCCAGAGGAAAATTAAGTTACTGTAAGTACAGAAATAGATATGCAGGGAAAACAATAGATGTTCATGATGATTACATAGCAGGGAAGTCTCTCTGAATCCATTCTCTGTCATTTTTAGCTGGGGTCAAGGCCATGCAGAATAAAAAGCTGGCTATAACTTCCTTCAAGGTAAGTTGGTTGCAGGACTAAGTCCCGGTAAGTAAACAGAAGGATCAAGTGAAAGCTGCCAGACATTTTCCTTAAAACACTGCAAATGCTTGCCCTTTGCATCTGCCGTCTTCATTTCTCCTCCTTTCCATGGCCTGGCTGTTTTCTGAACCACAGGCAGATGGCCACACCCTGGGGCCGGCTGGAAGGAGCCAAGAAACACCAAAGCCAGAAATCAAGCAAAGATTGGTTTGACTGTCAGTCCCGTGCTCCTTCCACTGTGCCATTTTATCAGGCTTTCTACACAAAGTTTACTTACTGAAAGACATAAGATAAATGTACCAAGAGACTTCAGAGTAAAGTGCAAGGTCATAGCTCAGTATTAACTTTGTGAACTTTAAAGGGAGAAGCTGCCCTACATACTAAGTGTAAACTGTGGGCAAGTAAATAAACTTTTCCAAGCCTCCATTTCTGCAGCTGTAAAGTGAATAATGATATTCCAAAGATTTAATGAGATATTCCATGTAGAGTGCCTAGCACAGTTCCTGGCATATACATTATAGCTCTCCTCCCCCATCTTGTCCATCCTCTTCCTCTTCATCCAAGTCAGTATGTGATGAGTTCCAGAAGAAAAGCAGTAGGAGCTTTAAAGAGAGAAGGTAGTTCAACCTGAGTCTTAAGGATAGATATATTTTAACTTATTGAGATAATCAAGAGAAATCTGAATTTTTCTCCCTAGAAATTTCTATACCTAGAAATTCTGGAGTCAGGACACGAAACCTGCATTTTAACAAGTATCTTAAGGACGGCGCCTGTGGCTCAAAGGAGTAGGGCGCTGGCCCCATATACCCGGAGGTGGTGGGGTGGTGGGTTCAAACCCAGCCCCGGCCAAAAAAAAAATTGAGAACAACATTCTTGGGGCAGCGCCTGTGGCTCAAAGGAGTAGGGCACCAGTCCCATATGCCAGAGGTTTGGGGTTCAAACCCAGCCCCGGCCAAAAACTGCAAAAAAAACAACAACAAGTATCTTTAGTGATTTTTCTTCAGGTGAATCACACATGACATCTTGACAAAGATCTGATTAGGGGATGATATTGGAAAAATAGGTGCAAAGAAGAAAGAAAAAATGGAAGGAAGGGAGGGAAGGAGGGGGAAATACATATATGAAGAAAAGAAGATAGGTTGGAAGTGGGTGCTGGAAAGTTCTAAAAGATAAACTAAGAAATTTGGACTCAATAATTACTGGGAGCCACTCCATGGTTTTGAAGAGAGTTTTAATCCAAACTTTGGTTTAGGAAAGATAATCTGATAATTGTATGCTGGAGCATTTGAAGAAAGATAACCAAATTAGACATTTATTGCATGTACTATTCCAAAGCCAGGTAGCAGAAAGAACTAATAGAAATTAGAAGGGCCAGGCCAGGTGGCTCACACCTGTAATCCTAGCCCTCTGGGAGGCTGAGGCGGGTGGATTGCCTGAGCTCACAGGTTCAAGACTAGCATGAGCAAGAGTGAGACCCTCGTCTCTGAAAATAGCTGGGCATTGTGGCAGGCATCTTAGTCCCAGCTCCTTGGGAGGCTGAGAATCGCTTGAGCACAAGCATTTGAGGTTGCAGTGAGCTGTGACACCACAGCACTCTACCAACTTTAAAATGCTGTTTGAATGATGATGAACCAGGACTTGGATAGGTTCTATCTAAGATGCCATTAGGACATGTAGCAATCATTGGAAAGACAGATCTATAGTTGTTCAGGAAGAAATCAGTAAAATACTATTATGTCATCCCCAACTTCAGAAACCTTTTTATAAAATAACAACAACAGCAGCAATGATAATTTGAACAGAAAGCGACTATGGCTATTTCTACTTAGCATGTTCAACCACATTGGCACCACATCGTTAGTAACTGTCATCGTTATTGGTTAGCAAGTAACTGAGCTACCTACCTTTAAGCGGTTGAAGAGCAGAGCAAAGCGGAATGTGTGTAACTCAACCCCTCCAGTGAAGCCGACCCACAAAGCACATGCAGTTGCCTCAGCTGAGGCCACATGCCCAAAGCTTGTAACCCAATCATCTTGTCAAACTAATTGGTCACAGGTGGTCCAGAAAGCTCAGTGAACAGCTGAGCCTGTTCACCATCTTTTGAGGCTGTCTTAACAAGTTGCTTGAAATTGGGTGTTTATGAGCTCTCCACTTTAGTGGTTCTAAACCAAGGGTGATGTTGACTCTCAGAAAAGATTTTGGCAATGCCTGAAGGCATTATTCATTGTCACAATTGGGGAAGGTATTGCTGAACACCCTATGACGCTCCAGACAGCCTCTTACAACAAATAGACACATGGGCTTTGTGTCTTCCCCTAGTTATTTGTTTAACAGAACACAATGTGACTGTGTGATGATCAGGAACCGAAGGGAAAAAGACTTATCTCAGCCCTGATCTTGGCAGTGGAAAAATATATCTAACCTCATTTCTCTGTGTGTGTGTAAGAGAGAGAGAAAGAGAGGGAGAGAGAAATAGAAGGAGTTATTATGAAAAATAATTTGCAAGCAAAGACAGCAATCTGAATCTGAACAAAGAAAATTGTTTAATATTAAGCCCTGACAATACATGCATGGCAATGCCCAGCTATTGAATGAGTGGGATGAAACTAACCCAATAACTTCCAATAAAATGTTCACAAATTGTGTGTAAAAGGCAGAATCTCCCCCCAACAAGAAATAATAAAAGGGAAGCTATGCAAATTCAGTCCTTCACAAAAACCATCCTGTAATTTTGTACAGATTGGCAGTGATCACAAGAGTAGCATAACAAGAATGTTGAAAGACCAGGGAAGAAATGGTTTTTTGGGAGTTGGCAGCACTTCACCTCCACAGGGCACCGGGAATTTCCTGATGGGTTGTATATTAACTTCCCAGTGGGTGGTCCTGGAGTAGCCCAGCGAGAGGGCTCTGGACACAAATGATAATAGGAACAGTAGTCTGTTGTTCTGGTTTCTAGGTGTGGAAGCCCCAGGACCTGCGGTTTGGAAAAGCAGAAGGGTGAAGAAGCCCGGAGGCAATGTTACCCTTACTCACTTTACCTCACTCGCTCTGCATCAACCCTGCTACTCAATGCAGCACTGAGAAAATGGCCCTAAGCTTCCTCATGAGTGGCTAGAATATTTCGGAGTAAAGACTATGTCATAAATTAGCTCTGGAACCTTCAGATTGGTGACTGCAAGTGACAAAAAAGTTCTGAAGAAATTCAACCGCTAAGAGCACACCAATCCCCTCCCCAAGGGACACCATGTAAGGGTACAGGACACGCCTCGTGGGTGAGAGGTATAACTACAGCAGGGCCCTTCCCTAACAAATGCAAACATTGGAACCTGATTGTTGGTCCCCTCATCGTACTCTGAAATTAAAAAAAAAAAAAAAATTCAAAGAAAAGAAATTCAAATGGAAGTTGTCGGTAAACTTTCCTTTTCAAAGGAAAAAAAAAATGGTCCTGTCCTAGGACAGTTCTGCTTCTCTCATTGCTGAGATTTGGGGGTACTTTCCTGTTTTACTGTCTTGGCATCTGTTTTAGTTTCCTACGGCTAACATAAAAAATGACTACAAACTTAGTGGCTTAAAATAACTCAAATTTATTATCTTGCCGTTCTGGAGGTCAGAAGTCCAGCATAGAGCTCACTGGGCTAAAATCGAGGAAAGCGTTCCTGCTGGAGGCTCTCGGGGAGGTTCACCTTCCTCGCCTTTTCCAGTTTGTAGAGGCCACCGGCCTGTGTTCCCGGGCTCAGGCCTCCTTCCATCTCCAAAGCCGGCGGGAGCCGGGTCAGGGGAGCCTTTCTCACATGGCCTCACTGACTTCCCTCCCTCCCTTTACCATCTTTTAAGAATCTTTGTGATTATATTGAGCCCTCCCAGCTAATCCAGGACAATTTTCCTATTTTAAGGTCAGCGAATGAGCAACCTGAATTCTATCTGAAGATCTTAATTTTCCCTTGTTCTATAGCCTGATGTAGACATTAATTCTGGGATTAGAACAACAGGCATCTTTGGAGAGGCCACCACTCTGCCTGTCGCAGCGTGTCTGTTTGAACTCCCCTTCGCAAATTTGGGGTTGGTACCTCACTGCAGGCACATGAGGTGCCCACGACATAAATAAATATTTGCTAAGTGAATGCATTAATGAGTGGGTGAGGAAGGGATGAGTTAATATTCAGTTTCCTGACTTCACTTTATAAATACTGAAGATAGAGGTAATTCCTAGAGCCTCTGTACTCTTACCCACAGAACTGATAAAAACCCTTCAGAGAGCATGCGTTCACTGGACAGCTTACCTATGTTTTCAACTTTACTTCTGACTGTACTGACTCATCCCTTGGCCTTCTCAGGATTTAGTAGTTCAAGACCAGAATGGGCAAAATCTCTTTCCCATCTTCCCCATAGAAGCCAGATACTCAATTATGCAAACCTTGTCCTCTCCAAGCTCTCCCCTTTATCCATTTGTGTTGTTTTAATCGCTGTGATTCAGGATGTTTCTTTAAAAAAAAAAAATCCCATGAATTTATTCCAACTAATTAACCTCTTTTCCATTCACTCGAGAGCTTGGGCAACATGAATGAGATTGGTTAGCCACTGTAGAGATTTTATTTCCTGGACTCCTAGGGAAAGTTGTTGAGCTTCTCTGGATTCAGTCTTATTTTTCTATTAGGTTTCATGAAATTCTGACACCTATAAAAACAGTTATGCTGATAAAATAGAACATAAACATATGTGTAGAGAAAAAACACTTTATTCTTCCTCAATTAAGACAAAGTATTTGTCCTTTCCAACTACGGGCTAGTAAGGATGCGTTTAACTCTTTATATTCTGCAGGGGACTATTAATCAAAGGAGGTCTTGTTGCCGGCATGCACTCCCACGCTGGGCACCACAAACTTGTTCATTTAGCTTACTGGTTTACAGATGTTAATTTTTAATACTAGCCTAATCAAAATACATTAGGATCCTAATCTCCTACTCTCCAAAACAGTGTTTATTCATTCTCCAAATATAGTACTTATTTGTCTAATTCTATCATTCAACCCCTTTTCTCTGATATGATTGCTCTAAAACAGAGGGAATTATATAAACATCTGGCTGCCAGCTGTGACAGTCATTAATCCTAATAAGTTTCACACCCACATTCATTAAAGAGCAGCATTTGGCCCAAAGTTACCCAACAATCAGTGACAAAGTTAATTGGAAACTACGTCTTCTCATACAACTTCCCTTCCTTAATCTCTGACAAAAAGGAATTATGGGAATCAACCAATTCCCAGCAGTGAAACTGGCTGCATGGGTAGTAAACATCACCATTGATTGAGCTCGGGCACTTTCTGAAGATCAAACTCTCTGAGATATTTTAACTATATTTTCACTTCATTTTCTACAATCATGGGAGGTGCATATTATCATGTCTATTTCATAGGAAAGGAAACTAGAGTTTAGAGATGCTAAGTAATTTTCCCACAGCAATACCACCAGAAAGTGACAAAGCTAGAAACTTAATTTTTTATAATAAACTGACTCTAAAACTCAGATTCTTAACCTGTTTTTTTTTTTAACTCTTAAACACATGTTTACTATTCTAAAATGAAAAGAAAATAGTGAGTAAAGATTATAATAGGAATATGTTTTTATAACGGAGAGGAGAAATGTATTTGTTGATGAAATTTTAAATATTATTATTTTTTAAATTTAAAGTGTTACTAGTGTACAAATGTTTTTGGTCACAAAGATCACTTTTATAATGCTTGATTCATGGTCATATGTATGCTTGTCACCCAGATAGTGAAACCTGCCAGTTAGGTGTTCACCCAACTCCTTCCTCCCTCCCCCTTGTTTGATTTCCATTAAGTTTTACTTCCCTCTAAACACAGGTGTGCTCCTCAGTTCTAGTTTAACAGTGAGTATATGTGGTGTTTGTTTTTCCACTTTTTGATCATTCACTAAGGATAATGGTCTCCAGTTCCATCCAAATTATTGCAAAAGGCATTAATTCATCCTTATTTATGGTTGAGTGGTACGTCATGGTACATATATACTACTTTCTGATGATCCACTCATGAATTGATGGGCATTTGGGTTGATTCCACATCTTTGCAATTCTGAATTGTGCTGCAATAAACACTCAAGTGCAGGTGTCTTTTTGATTAAAAAAATAATTATTTCTTTTTGGTAAATACTCAGTAATGGGATTGCTAGAATATATGGTAAGTCTACTTTTAGTTCTTTTAGGAATCTACATACTGTTTTCCATCGAGGTTGTACTAATTTGCAGTCCCTCCAACAGGGTACGAACATTCCTTTCTCTCTGCATCCAAACCAGTATCTATTATTTTGGTACTTTTTCATAAAGCCATTCTAACAGGTGTACAGTGATATTTCATTATAGTTTTAATTTGTATTTCCCTGATGATTAGTGACATTGACCATTTTTTCAAATGTATGTTGCCCATTTGCCTTCTTCTTTTTAAAAGCTTCTACAGAAGTTTTAAAATATTATTTATAAGCATCTTTTAGATAATTCCTTGCTGTGTGTTCTCTATGTAGTCTTGCTGGTTAGGACATGCTGCATATGATTTGCCTTCATCTTGGACTTGGACTTCCCAGGTCAGTACCCTCTCTTCACAGTGTCTCTGTGTAGGGGTTAAACCTGCACTTTCATTATTGGGGGTGGGATTCCTAGACATTCTTAATGGTCCTGTCTCTCGCTGGGGACAGTAGTCAGTTCAAGTCCTTTATTCTTTCCAACTTCCTCTGCTCCTTGCTAACCTCTACCCATCTCCAGCCTCCTTGGCTACTCTGTCTTCTCCTGCATTTCTCATTTATTTGCCTCCTCACATCCCACCCCTCATGGTCAAATTCCAGAGTCAGCTCTTACATTCTGCTCACTTTCATCTTAATTCAGCAAGATTCCATTAAGGGCCGTTGAACTGACAACTCTGTGTTCCACAATTTCCCATCTTTCTTCTTGTCCTCTTTCTCTCACTTTTTCATCACTGCACATTCCTCTTCTGTTGAACTCCATTAACTGATGAGTATGGGTGGGGGGCCAGGCTCCCATATGTGTGCATTTGCTTGTGGTAGGAATTGTGATCCCTGGGGCATTCACATGGCCTATGAGTCACTCGAGGCCCTTCCCCTGCCTCTGCTAGTCATCCCTCAAGTCCACCATATGTTTTTGAGAACAGGGTCCTGGATTGTAGACAGCAACACTTAGTTTAACCTAGGATACCAACCCATGATAATGTTCTCACAGACATCTTCACTTAGCATCAAAGATGTTAATGCTGGCAGGAAATCTAAAGATAAGGGACTGATTATGTTTTTCTCAAATAAGCAAACCCACAATATCTTGTAAGGTAGAACAAACTGCATACAACCCTAACCAGACCTTCTTTTCACAAACTTTAGTTGTTCCTGTCTATGACTTACTCATGAACTATATTATTTCATAAAAGATTTGCATTTTTTAAATGTTTCACCTTCATAAAAAAAAAAGATTCTAAAATGAGGTTTCCATCCATGTATTCATCTATCCAACATATATTTATTGTGCTCGTTTGTGTACATGACACAGCATTAGACACTCATGGATAATGTGGGGAGTATAGACTACCATGCCCTTACCCTAAAAGACTTCATAGAACAAGGGAGAGGGGAGTAAACAGAGCAACAAGCGGGGACTGGGTGCACAGGCGTTCTGGTCTTTGCTCCTTGTCCTGAGGGATGCCTTTACTCCATCCATCTAAGTCGGGTTCATTTTATTATCCAGGTGCTGGAAGAATGGCATCCTCTTGCTGAGAGCATAGCTATGAGGAGGGCATTAAAAGGGAAAAGAAATATTCCCTAGCAGGGCTACCCAAGTAAGCATGACCAAGGCCTCCACGTGCTGAAGGGAGAAACACTACCTTCTCTGTGTGTTGGTGCCACATTCAGTGCCAAGTTAGGACTCCTTCCCAGAGTCCAGAGCTGCCCCCAGCCCAACCTCGCTCAGACTTACGTTACTGAAAGCAGGAGCCCCACCCTTCCCTGCCTTCTATTAAGATGTGAGTGGCCCATGAGGACAACTCCTATAGGTGGAAGGCAGCCAGAGAGTAAGACCCCAGAAGCACTTCCCCCGACATCACTATCCTGCTCAGAAGCAGCTCCGCTTGTGAAAACTGCTAAGAAGTAGACAATCTAAGTATTTGCCCCAATATAACTCTAGACATTCCATTTCATTGCTGGGCAGTCTTTTTTTCTTTTGCATTTATGGTTCAGAGCGATTTAAATGGCAGCTATTATTTGAGAGAGACTCTACTTCCATAGTGACTTCCCCGCTGGAGGAGATTATGGTTTAGGAGCGAGAGGATAGTCATACCTGTTCCTCTTCTGAGGGCCCAACATTATGGCTCTGTTATTTCTTCTAGGGCTAGTGGCTAATACAAAGCTAGCCGGCACCTCACAAAACTGGCTCATAAAATGTGAAGGATGGCTGAGCTGGACTGAGCCCTTCTGGGTGATAGCTAAGAGAGGAGCAGGTGTCATTTCAGAGGAGTCAAAAAGGCTGCAACCACGTAAGAAGCAGCTTTTGTGACACTAAAATGGGATAGAAGAGGGCGGAATACAGCTAGTGCACAAATCATTTGAAAAGCCTTCTTTCTCTAGTGAGTAACCTGCTCTGGGGACACTTGAGCTTGCAACAAACCACAGGAAGGAACCTACTGACTCCAACCAAGTCCAAGGTGCAGCCCCTCTTCTCCCATGAGCCAAGACTTCTGGGAAAAGATAAGAAGCCCTTATCTTCATGCCTTCAGACTCTTCCTTGGCAATTAGCACTGCCATAATCACTCTGAAAGCCAAACCCACTCCCTCGTCAGCTCACTCAAGCCCAGCCTCTTCCATGCCTGCGTCTGAACTCTCCACTCTGTCCTGGTCTTTGTTTTTCCTGAACCCTTCACCATTCATATTCTACTGCTCACCACTAAAAAAAATATAAATGGTCTTGTTGGCCATCTCAGACCTTTTGAGGATAAGTCAGGGTATTATTTGATGTTCATAGTGTCTTTTGATTCACATACGATTTTCTTATTTCTCCAAATTAGTAACTGTTTGAAGGCAGAACACACATAATTCTGCTAAACTGATGGGATCTTGTTTTCTGAATTAAAATTCGGCTCACACGGGTCTGCAAGTCCAAGTACGGGAATAATGGCATAAGGTATTCCGAGTTGAAGTGTTTCTGGACAGCAATGTGATCCCTGTGCTCCTGTTTTCCTGGAACCATCCTCTCGCTCTGGAGCCAGCACGCTGCTGGGGTCCACACAGCCTGCTGCACAGATGAAAAGCATCTAAGAAACATCTTCCAGGAGCATTGCTTTTATTCCATGGCAAATCATTGTACATATTACTTATACATGAAAATAGATATTTTAAAGAAAACTGTTATTACGTTCTAATATAAGACTCAAATGAAATCTCATCTTGGAGCAAGACTCCCGGGATACACCCCCTAACCCCCTCCAGCCTGTGTCAAGCTCGTCCTGGAGCCTGAGTCCAGGCTCTTCTGCTGTTAGGAAACCTGAGTTCACATCTAAGAAGCCCTGCTTTCTACTCATGTGGCAGGATGGAAGAGAGGAAGTGCTTGGTAAATACTTATTGACATACTGATTGAGATTTTTTTCTTCAAAATTGAGAGCAGCACCAGGAAAGTGAAATCAAATCTCCTTTTTAGTGGAGGTGGAAAGGGCCATCAATGATGGCTTTTTTGGCACCGGAGAAATAGCCTACGGGAAGGCCAGCCCTGGCTCCCTCCTCTATGCAATGGTGGTAAGAATGAGAAGGTGGTTCAAGAGAAGGCGACACTGTGGAGGACGTGAACAGACAGAGTGGCAAGACACAGGTGGCAGGGAAGACCCCGATCGGAGCAGAGCAGTGCCCAGAGAAACACATCTCTGAAGTAAATGAACTGGCAAGTCTTGTTTTCCCTCCAAACCGAGACCTCCAAGAAACAAACAGTTGGCTTTTGTTTTCTTTGGGCTTCATTTTTGTTTTGCTTTTGTGCCTCAGAAAGAACCAGAAAAATAACAGCAGCTCAGGTGAAACCTTCATGTCAGCAGGAAAGACAAAACCCGGATTAACCACCTTGGCAGCGCAGCCCTCAGCAGCTCCCAACCACAAAGCCAGCACCCTATCTTGTTTCGAGAAACCCTGGCCAAAACCAAAGTTGCTTCACCAACTTTGCCAAGCACAACTAGAGTTAACACAATTTATTTTTTTTAAACCTCACAATTTGGTAATTTGCAAGTTACTGCGACTTTCCCCATGAAACTGGGCCCCATGACTAAAACTGTTCGTTTCAGTTGTGGTATGAAGGGAAACTTGTTGCTGAGCACCATTTGTGCAACATAAACCCTGGGATCGCCACCGTCTTTGCGCTGGTCGCTGTGTCTCGGAGAAGGGGCGAGGCTCATCCAGGTTCTCCGTGTCAGCATCCAAGGATGCCCAGCGGAGCCCACTGCTCAGACCTGGCCTCTGGGTGCGTCCCTAACTCTGACCACTGTGGAATTCACCCAGGCTGTCAACTTGCCTGGCAGAAATAGGTCCTTCAAGGAAAACACTAGAACTCCTCTAGGCTGCCAAGCCTCGGTGGCTTCAGAGACAGGTGGTGGCGCTGGGCAGCAGGAAACATTGGAGTGGACCATCAGCCATATTCGGAAAAAGTAACAGGCTGTGCCATCGTGGGAATGTGGAGCAAAGCAGCCAAGGTAGTTCGAGGTTAAAGGAGACTTCCCTGAAGCCCTGTGTGTGCTCTAGCTACGTGACCTGGGAGGGGTCTCAGCGTGCAGTCCCTGACTCTCGCTGGGCAGAAGTGAACAGCTGAGTTTCTAAGAGGCTGAATGACTTGCTGAAATTAGACAATGAGCCACTCCTGGGGGGTGGGGTGGAAATTCACAGTGATTGCTTCTGTAGGAGAATCATTAAGAGTTACTCTTCAAGATATATTACATAACTTTTATCTTTTTAAATCTCAAAAAACCACCTGTGGAGTAGGTAATATTTCCATTTTTTCACTCCTCTATTATGAAGAAGGATTTATGCTATGAGAGGTCGGTTAAATCTGAAGCCACATTTGACCACAAAGCCCAGGCCTTTACCTCTGTCCACCTGATGCCCATCCCCCACTCAGCAGAAACCATGACACCATCCCCACAATCTAACCCCAGGAGCAAAGGACTGGGCTCCTGCTGCCATGTAGGAGGTGGTGAAGGGAGGGCGGCCATTCCTAGGGTGGCAAGTTGCACCTAAGAATTTATACATGTGTAGAAATCATAATATAAATTGATGTTTAGATTTTCGCAATAATGACTAAAACCATCATGGTTTAAGTAACTTTTTTGACCCTGTTGTTTGTGTGTGAAGCCATGCTCTGAGTTCTTAATAACTGATTACCTTTGTGAGCCTACTGGGGATGTCATTAAAATATAGATTTGGATTCAGCGGAGCTGCAGTGAGAGCAGAGATTCTTCATTTCTACAAATCCCAGGTAACACTTGAACTGTCAGTCCACGAACCACACTTTGAGTGGCAAAGCTTTGGACCACAACCAGTTCACAACTAGGGACTCATTCTAAATCAAAAGTTGCTAATTAAGCTAAAGTGCCCTTTTAAAAAAAATGAGGCTGACCCCCTAAGTGAGTTCTAGCCATCTGTCTGGAAGTTTTCCTGTTTCCAGTGCAATAAGCCATTACCTACCCCTAGTATTCTATATTCTCCAAGACACGCCTGGGTTCTGCGAAAAAGCGATCTTCTGAAGCTCCACAAAAGAACGCCATTTGCACACTCTTAGGGACATCTGTGCCTGCTGCCACCATCTCTTGACTCTTTCCAAACAAGCAAACCAAAGCATAACAAGTTCCATTGCAGAAGGATGAGCAGTGTGCCTCCCGCTGGAAGCTCCCCTGTGCCTCTCCCACAAAACAAGTGCCTTTCAGCCCCATCTTCTCAATGAACCCTTCAGTGAGCCTTCCACAGCAAGCATCTCCCTGCCAGCCTGCGTCTGCTTCCCATGTTTGCTTTGTAACATCCTTGCACTGAGTCATCTTTTCTTGTTTGTAGTTTTGCCTCTCCAACCAAATCCTAAGCTACCTGGGGACAGAGACTCTGTCTGACGTCTCATTGTCTCTTCCCACAACGCCAAGCCCAGTTTGTGCTCAAATTACAGGCTAAGTAAATAACTCTCAATTCACTGAAAGTTTCATTCTCCTGTTGTGTGAGACTGGAACTGTCTGCAAAGAGTGTCCGTGAAGATCATAGGAGGGAAGGACTCTTCAATTATTACTGAGTCAACAAATTATAATAATGTCTTACCTATCATAGTGATGGCATAGTAAAAATTCATGCCAGACTTCACATCAATGGTGTATAAGGATCACACGAGATAATGCATGTGAAAGCATTTGGTAAAGTATAAAACCTTCTATAAATATAAGATATCCTGTCTTTATTGTTACTTAGTTCTTTGTTTTTAAACAGAAGTGAATAAACGTAAGACCACCAAGAAATGACAATCAAGCTTTAACTATACCCCAAACCTCCAAACCCATTCCATATGAAAAGGGCTTTTTTCCCACTCATTCATCCTTGAGTTATAAATCAATGAACTAAGACCCTCTCGTGGGCCAGGAAATTGAAAGAAGAGGAAAATAGTGGGATGGATCTGCAAACCTAATGGTAGTATCACATGGCAGCTCCCATTTCCTGAAGTTCAGGGGGAGCCAGGTACAATTTACTATGATCAGGGGAGCTATTTCATGGGCTGAAGGAGACGGTGAGAATGAATGTCACTCACAGCGGGACAACCTAATAGCATCCATGTGTTTGTCTGAATACGCACAGGCTGTCCATATGCACGGTACCATCACCATATTGAATAAGGCAGGCTACCTTGCGCTTGCCTCTGCCTGCCCACACATCTTTCCCCTCTGCCCTGACCTTCTTTCTCACTGCAGTTTCTTCTGCTCCCACAGAAATCCGCACTGTACTTACTATAAATCAGTGTATTCTTTATATCCCCCAATAATACTCTGTACCCCATTTAACTGCATTCTTAGCACTATATCCTGGGCCAAGTTATTTAGCCTTTTCAAGCCCAGAGTTTCTTTTTAGGAATATATAGAAAAGTACCCCCACTCATGAAGTTGTTATTAGCATTAAATGAGATAATGTAGACAGCTTAGTAAGTGGGCTGGCATAAACCATACACTCTCAAAAACTGCTGCTCAAAACAGCAATAAAAGCTGCTCCACCATGTAGCTCTTGCTATAGCTATTGATTTCAGAAACACTGTAGCCCTGGGCTGGAGAACACGGGCTCTAGAGTTGCACTGCTTGAGAGTGATTCCTGGTTCCAAACATTTATTAACCATAAGTCCTATATCTGAGTCTCCATTTTTTCATGTAAATGGAGATAATATAACAACTACTTCATAGATGTTTGAGGATAGAACAAGCTACCTTTGAAGCCCTTAGAACAGAACCTGGCGTGTAGTAAGTGCTCAAAAAATATTGGCCTCTAATATATGTATGATGGGTTTCATCAGCATCCCGGAGGGTTCCATGACTGCAGAAATATTGAGCATCAATGCCCTAGTCCATGAACTCCTTAAGGGAGGGATCATGTATGAATCTTTGTAATCCAACCATATAGTACACACAAGGTGCTCAATGATTTTGTAAATGAATGAATGAATTGTGAACTGAGTAACAAACGCCAAGTTAAACAATATCACTTTTTGAAAGGTCACAAACTGAGCAACCTCATCCCTTGAGAGCATAGCTGGGAATAAGTAAATGGGAAAAATAGATGTTCCAAAAATGGTGCATAAAAGCTTACATACTTTATTCAGAAGGATCATAAAATGTGAGCTGGACTGGGCTCTAGTGATGATGTATTACAGCTCTGTCATTTTGTAGATGAGAAAGACGAGCCAGCGCTTACAACCGATTTCCTCTCTTTATACATAATTCTAAGAAGCTTCTTTATCTGGTTTCCTGGCCAAAGCACATTACGGGGAGCAAATTTAGAGAGGAGAAGGAGAAGGGAAGAGCTCTGTATATTTAAGCCAAGAATCAAAAGGTGAAAGTTGGGCTGATGACAGAAAAACTACAAGAAAAGCAGACATAAAAACTGAAAAATCCCCAAAGCCCCCAACACTGCCGTAGGGGTAAATAAAGGTGCTCCCTTCTCCACAGACCCTCAGGTCTTGACTATGAGCCAGCTCCAACCATGGAAAAGATTGTGTGATGCTTCATGAAAGCAAGATTTGCAGGAAATTGGATCTTCCTTAGTTCCAATCATTTCTACTGGGACCCCCTATCCCACTTGAGTAGATGAGGACTTCAAATCTCAAGCTTTCACAGCACCCCTCCACCATCTCTGAGGTTCTGTCCAAGGTTCCAAGGGATGTCAATAATATCCAAACACTGGGGCAATGGCAAGCTGGACACTGGGTTCCCAAGTCCCTGCACACTCAGATTGTTAGTGAGCTCTCTGTGGCTGTCCAGCTTCCCACCCCCTGCCTGGGCTCGCTGTTGCTTCTGAGCCAGTCCTGGAGGGTTGAGCTGCACAGCCAAGCCTGGCCCCTCTGCCTGGAAGCACCACTCAGTATCTGTTTCCTTTCTAGCCACGTGACATCTGTTTGTCTCTGTCCTCCTGCCCTCCTGCCGTCCTCCCTCCATCCCTCCTCTGTCCTGCTATTCTCCCCTCTTCTCCCCTCTGCCCAGAGGGACACTTACTTTTCCTCTGAAGGATTATCCTTCTCCTTTCATGTTCCTGTACCCCAAATCCTCTTTCTTTTGCAAATCCTCTGAGTGGTTCTAAGGGCTGGGCCTTTGGAGCACAAAAGCCAGACAGATGCACAGATGACTTCTGCCTTCCACCCTGCTTATTCCTCCTCTGAGACAATGAGTCCAAAAAGGCGAACCCTGCCTGAAACAGGAAAAGGAAAAAAGGCAAATGTAGGGAGTAAAAAGCTTAGCAAATATCCTAAAATGTTTTCCTATCACGTATGTAATATGTCCCAGAAACACAGATGCCCATATGATATTCAAAAAAGAGTTAATTTTTGACTATCTGGACAATGGCCTACCTGTGACATAGCTTATCCTCATGCCTCCTACGTAAATAAGTACCCTGGTAAAGTATGCCTGTGACAGCATTGAGCAGTGTGTCCCCAGACCTGTTACAGAGAACACTTACTACTCTAATATAGGTTCTGAAAGAAAAGTCTTCTGCAATCAAAGCAATTTTTTAAATGTCATCCTTCTTGGAGCTTTAGGAAGTATGTCATCATGGTAAGAACTCTGAGAAGTTGGAGCCTGGTCCTGCCTCATTTTACCATGGAAACCTGATTTAGTTAATATCCTGGGCATCTGTGGTATGCAGAACACACATTAGAAAGAAGTGTCTGATCTTCATGCTGATGGCCAGCTCAAGGAGAAGAAGGGCAAGTTTTATGTGGTGGGAGCTGGAAACAGACCCAGACTGTGTGAGTCACCACTTCTGAGGACGGAACAAGCAACAACCTCTAGAGCCAGGAGCCCTTATTTTCAACCTGAAGGGTTTGTAGCCCAAGGCTGTACCTGCCAAAGCTGTCAGGTCCACTTTCTAGGGAGTAGCACAGGTGATGGATGCACAGGCTCGCACTGCTGAGCTGCAGAGAGCAAGGCCAGGGCATGGGCCCTTGGTGGAAGACACCCTCTCTCCAACCAGAATGATAGCTATTTGAATCTTCCAAAGCCATCATGTCCTATATCTGTTTGGATATACAAGAAATCAAGAAAAGGAGTTATTTCACAAGTTGGCATTATTTTCAAACAGGACAAGAACTTATTCAGATTACCTCATCTTCCCTTTGTGCAGGTGGAAAAAGGCTCAAACTTGACAAAAAAATTGTAGAATTGTTCTCTGAAAAGATGAAAGGCATGGAAACTATGTAATAATAGGTCCAGAAAGTTGCTAAAATACTCAGGCCACTGCAACAGTGAGCTCAGCAAAAAGTTTCAGGCACCGGTACAGAGCCTCGTGAAACACATCCCATATACCTACAATTTCAGTTTGAGAAAGATTATGTGAACAACTAATTATCATTTTGCTAGGCACTATAAGGATTGTAAAATATAAAATTCAAGCTTTATAACTTAGGGTATAAGGCTTTTTTTGAATAGCCATAGTCTACAGATCTTGGAGTCATAGCTGAAGCCTTCCTTCCTTACACTCTACATTCTAAGCTTAGAAGTTTTCCTGCATTCCTTAATTTCACTGTGCTTTTTCTCACCACTCTATGTCCTGGTGTTTTTGCCAAAGATTCCTTTTCCTCCTGCTCACACTTCAATCTACTGGGAAAATTTCTATTTCTCCTCCAATCAAGAGTTATCTTCACTGTGGACACTTTTCAGAGTGGCTCCCACCACTCAAAGATGTGATTTTTCAGACTTCTGTGTTCCCATATCACCTTGTTGATAAGCCTATGGCAGGAAGCATAGTAGAATTTAAAAAGTAAACCAGTTGCCTAACCTCTTTTGATGCACCAGTTTGCCTCATCTTTAAATTGTGGATAACGCCTCCTTCACATGAAGTTTAATGATAGAATAATGGGTTTTACATAGTGCCTATTACATATAAACACTCCACCAAAACTTTGGTTATTGTACTACAATTAGTGGCCTGCCTTCCCTCCCTTTCTTTCTCTCTCTCCCTCCCCCCTTTCCTTCCTTCCTTCCTTCCTTCCTTCCTTCCTTCCTTCCTTCCTTCCTTCCTTCCTTCCTTCCTTCCTTCCTTTCTAGATAAGGCTAAACTTCAGTGGCACGATCATAGCTCACTGCAGCCTGAAACTCCTTGGCTCAAGTGCCCCTCCTGCCTCAGTCTCCCAAATAATTGAGACTACAGGCATGCACTACCACATCCAGATGATATTTCTATTTTTTGTAGAGAAAGGGTTCTTGTTGTGTTGTTCCTCCTTCCTAGGAATCCTCCAAGGAGATCCTCCTTCCTAGGTCTCCCAAAGTGCTGGAATTACAGGTCCAAGCCACTACACTTAGCCAATTAGTGACTTTATACTTTTTTTTAATGTAGGTCTCAATCTTTTTTTCAGAGAGGACACATTCATTGAGAGTGGCAGTGATCAGGTGGCATTAAGAGTAATGTGATTCTATTGACATCTGTAGGCATATTCTCATTGAGAATATGTGAGGAACCACTACAAGATTTCTGTACCTTTCTAAAATTACATTTTATTCTGAAGTCTCTTAGAAAAATTAAAATGAATTAGAAATACTACAATGAGTATCTGTATAGTCACCATCCAGTTGAAGAAATAAAACTGTCAAAGTTCCTTAACATGAGCTCAATTTCAAGTGCTACCATATTTGTTTTGTATTCTCAGTTCTTGGCATAACATCTAACACATAGTAGGCACTCAATAAACAAGGAATTGATGGAGAGATGAATGAGTTCTGTTTTTAACAGGCCATACCTTTCTCTAGGAAACAAGGCAGAGAATGGCTAATCAACACACAAGGACAATAAGGCCCTGAAAGCTGTAGGTGCCCAGGGTCATGAGATGTAAGTCAGGCTAGCACCTGTGGGAGGCACATAAGAGCATCTGAAGAAAGGATATAACTTAGGACATAATTTAGTAGAAAGAGACAGGTAAAGCATTCTAGACTCAATACATACAAAGGTGTGGAGCTCTTTCAAGATGAAGGAGACCAATGCATATTTGAAGGCTTTGGAAGGAAAATCCCCTGGGGAGGGAGATCTGAAGACCCTGGCAAAGAGCACTGAAGAGATGAGAGCACAGCCCAAGTCCTCAGAGAGGATCAGGGACAAGGACACAGCAAAGGGCTTGCACAGTGGAACCAGAAAACACCCTTTTCTGAGACTAAAATAAGGAGGAGAGAATGGCTTTGGAGACTAAAAAAGTATAACATGAAGAGACAAGAAGTGCAAGAAAGCCCACGCATTATATGGACGTGATTTTCTCAGGAATGTAGGAAGAAAAATTGTCTACTAAGTGAGTAGGGGTAGGAATATAAAGCCATGATCCTGCAGAGTAGTAAAGAACACAGCTTCTACCACCCACTGTCAAATCCTGGCATTATCACAGACCTGTGGGTGCTCCTGGGAAAGTTTCTTAAACTACTCATGACCCAGTTTCCTCATCTTCTTGAATATATTAAGTGCTATAACAGCATTTGTCATTGCTCTTAGAAAAACCTTGTAGATATCAGGACATGATTGAACTTAACAATTATGGAAAACGCCCTAGAAGACCAATAGAAAATTGTGTTATTATACAATATATGAATGTATAGTAGGCACAGGCAGTGTGGTCTTGTGTCTCTTTTCATCAAGAAGGGAACAGAGCAGAGAACAAAGTAGGAATTTTCCCCTGGAAGTGTAGGGACAAAGCAATGTGGGTGGAATACAGTGAGAAGATAGGATTCTAGAATAGTGATGAGAACATTAAGGTGTCAAATACAAAATCTGAGCCAGGAAAGGAGTCAACAGAAGCTAAGTGTGGACTAATGGACTGATTATGGGTCCAAAGAGTAATTCTCATCCATTTATTAAGGGTAGAACTAATGGCTTTTAATCCGTGAGACAGTCACTCTCTACTGGAAGTGTCTATTAAAGTTGGCAATGAGAACCAAAAGACTATTTGGCCTTTAGTAGGTGTGAGATAGTTTTCTGAGCAAAGGAATGGCTCTGGAAATGGATGATATAATTTTTCCAGACTTTCTTCCCATCCATGCTCTCCCTCCTTCTCATCACTATTCTGTATACAAAGTCATACCCCCAAAGCAAGACTATATCTTTCAGGAAAGTGGAAGACCCATTGATACTGAAGGACAAGTTCCATCCCTGATTGGGGTAGAGAAAGGGCCAGCCAAGAAGACTCTGTTGGGAGGGTGGGGACATTAAATGCAGAAAAGGGAAGAAAGGAGGGGTTGCAATCTTATTTTCAGATATAAGTGGATATAAAGCAACTAAAGTTAAGAAAAACAAAGATGGATGCTATACTGGTCAAAGGAACAATATAACAAGAATACATTTCAATTTTAAATATTTATGCACCCAATTTAAATGCTCCCAGATTTATGAGACAGACCTTGAGGGGTCTGAGCAATATGACATCTCCCAACACCATAATCGCTGGGGACTTTAATACCCCTTTAACAGAACTGGACAGATCCTCTAAATAGAAACTAAAAAAAGATACAAAGGACTTAAATGTGACCCTAGAACAAATGGGATTAATAGACATATACAAAACACACCCTCCCAAAGCTAAAGAATATACATTTTTCTCATCAGCCCATGGTACATACTCCAAAATAGACTACATCCTAATATACAAATAAAACCTCAGCAAAATTAAAAGAATAGAAATTGTACCTCATATGTTCTCAAATCACAGGCAATAAAGGTGGAACTCCACTCCAACAAAAATGTTCATCCCCTCACAAAGTCTTAGAAATTAAACAACCTTGTGCTGAATGGGGAAATTAAACAACCTTATGCTGAATGATATTTGGGTTCAGGAAGAGATAAAGGAGGAAATCATTAAATTCCTGAAACATAACAACAATGAAGACACAAGTTACCAAAACCTGTGAGATATAGCAAAAGCAGTCTTAAGAGAGAGATTTATCACAGTAGATGCTTACATTCAAAAAACAGAAAGAGGGCACATCAACATCTGAACCATATTATGGAATTAGAAAAATAAGAACAATCTAATCCCAAACCCAGCAGAAGAAATGAAATAACCAAAATTAAATCAGAGATTAATGAAATTGAAACAAAAGGACCTTTTAGAAAATTAACTAAACAAAAAGTTGTTTTTTTGAAAAAATAATTAAATCAATAAACCTTTGGCCAGATTAACTAGAAACAGAAAAGTAAAATCTCTAATAACCTCAATCAGGTTATAAAGGGGAAATCAAAACACATGCCACAGAGGTACAAGAGATTATCTCTGAGTAATACAAGGAACTCTATGCCCAGAAATTTGACAATGTGGAGGAAATGGATCAATACCTGGAATCACATCCTCTCCCTAGACTTCATCAAGAAGTAATAGATCTCTTGAACAGACTGATTTTAATAACTGAGATCAAAGAAACAATAAAAACAAATAATGCCCCCAAAATAATGCCCAAGTCCCAATGGCTACACTCTTGAATTCCATCAAACCTACAAAGAAGAGCTTACACTCATAATGCAGAAATTATTCCAAAAAATTGAGAAAGAAGGAATCTTCCCCAATATGTTCTACAAAGCAAATATCAACCTGATACCAAAACTAGGAAAAGACCCAACTAAAAAGAATTTCAGACCTAATTTAACTAATAAATATAAATGCAAAAATTCTCAATAAAATCCTAGCCAATAGATTACAGGTACACATTAAAAAAATCATTCATCATGATCAAAACCCAGCTTTGCAAGGCTGGTTTAACATATGCAAGTCCATAAATGTAATTCACCATATCAACAGAAGCAAAAACAATGACCTTATGATCCTCTCAGTAGATGCAGAAAAAGCATTCAATAAAATTCAGCATCCTTTTCTAAAGAGAACACTTAAGAATATAGGCATAGGTGGCACATTTCTTAATCTGATTGAAGCCATCTATGAAAACCCCACAGCTAATAATATACTGAATGGAGTAAAACTGAAACCTTTTCCACTTAGAACTGAACAAGACAAGTTTGACCTCTATTGCCACTACTATTCAACATAGTGCTGGAAGTTCTAGCAATACAATCAGGCAAGAGAAGGAGATAAAGGGCATCCAAATGGGGCAGAAGAGGTCAAACTCTCACTCTTTGCCCATGATATGATCTTATGCTTAGAGAACCCCAAAGACTCAACCATAAGACTCCTAGAAGTGATCAAAAAATATAGCAATGTCTCAGGATATAAAATCAATGTCCACAAATCAGAAACCTTTGTATATGTCAAGAACAGCCAAGATGAGAAGCTAATTAAGGACATAATTCCCTTCATAGTAGTGTCCAAAAAAATAAAATGTCTAGGAATATACCTAAGAAAAGAAGTGAAGGACCTCTATAAAGAAAATTATGAATCCCTAAGAAAATAAATAGCAGAAGACATTAACAAATGGAAGAACATACCATGCTCATGGCTGGGAAGAATCAACTTTGTCAAAATGTCCATACTTCCCAAAGCAATCCACAGATTCAATGCAATCCCCATTAAAATACCATCTCCATACTTTCAAGATTTGGAAAAAAATAATTCTTCGTTTTGTATGGAACCAGAAGAAAGCCTGTATAGCCAAGACAATTCTTAGTAATAATAACAAAGCCAGGGGTATCACCCTACCAGACTTTCAGCTATACTACAAGGCCATAGCGATCAAAATAGCATGGTAATGGCACAAAAAGAGAGACACTGACATTTGGAACCAAAGAGAAAATCATGAAATGAAATTAACATCTTACAACCACCTGATCTTTGATAAACTAAATAAGAATATACATTGGTAAAAAGAATCCCTATTCAATAAATGGTGTTGGGAGAACTGGATAACCACATGTAAAAGACTGGAACTTCACCCATACCTCTTATCACTTACAAAAATGGATTCAAGATGGATAAAAGATTTAAACCTAAAGCACGAAACAATAAAAATCCTCAAAGTGTGGGGAAAACACCTGAAGATATTGGCCTGGGGAAAGATTTTATGAAGAAGACTTCCATGGCAATTGCAATAACAACAAAAATAAACAAATAGGATTTAATTAAACAGAAAAATTTCTGTACCAAAATAAATAGACAGTCTTCAGAACAAGAAAAAAATATTTGCATATTATGAATCAGACAAAAGCTTGAAAACTAGGATCTATAGAGAACTCAAATTAATTTAAAAAAACAAAAAAACAGACCCATCAATCCCACATATCATTGGGCAAGAGACATGAGTAGAACCTTCTCTATAGAAGACAGATGAATGGCTAACAAACATGAGAAATGCTCATTTTTCTCCTAATCATAAGAGAAAGAAAACTACCCTGAGATATCACCTAGCCTTTGTGTGAATGGCCCACATCACAAAATCCCAAAGCTGTAGATGCTGGTGTGGATGTGGAGAGAAGGGAACACTTTTAAACAGCTGGCTAGACTGCAAAAAAAATACAACTTTTTAAGAAGGAAGTATGGAGAATCCTCAAAGACCTCAAATTAGACCTCCCATTTAATCCTGCAATCCTGCTACTAGGCATCTACCCAAAAGAAAAAAAATCCTTTTATCACAAGGACATTTGCACTAAACTACTTATTGCACCTCACTTTATAATCACCAAAATCTAGAAGCAGCCTAAATGCCCACCAACCCAGGAATGAATTAACAAGCTGCAGTATATGTATACCATGGAATATTATCCAGCCATTAAAAAAGATGGAGACTTTACATTTTTTGTATTAACGTGGATGGGAGTAAAAACATTCTTCTTAGTAAAGCATCACAAGAATGGAGAAGCAAGAATGCAATGTACTCAATTCTAATATGAAGGCAGTAGATGAGCTAACACAAGGAGGGGTAGGGAAATGAGGGAGCAGGGAGAGGGGAGGTGGGAGGGAGATGGGAGGTCACAGTGTGTGGCACACCTCTTGGGGGTGGGACATAATTATAAGAGGGAATTTATCTAACAAATGCAATCAGTGTAATTCTTTGTACCATCAATGAATTCCCAAACAATAAGAAATAAAAATAAAAATTAATTTAAAAAAGGAAAAAAAGAAAAGATAAATGCAAGCAAGATAGGAGGGAATACTAGGCATGATGGCACATGCCTGTAATCCTAGCATTCTGGGAGGCCAAGGCAGGTGGATTTCTTGAGCTTACAAGTTTGAGACTAGCCTTAACAAGAAAAACCAAGGCAAGAGGGTCACTTGAGCCCAAAAGTTGGAGGTTGCTGTAAGTTATTATGCCAGGGCCCTATACCCAGACAATGGCATTCTTAGGACTCAAATGGGCAAGAAAAACACCTCCTGAGATTTGGAGAGGATTATATTAGAAATAGTGAATTTAGAGAAGCAAATAACAAGGTGACTCAGTGGTCCAAATAGGGCCCGGAGACAAAGGAACAAAAAATAGACAACATGTTCTCTACTAAACAGGACCTTGAAAAGCTGAGCAGCGGGTTCCTATCTGGGCAATACAGGATCCATAGCCTTCTGACCTCACCCATCATACACTTCCAACACTCAAAAAGAATCACCCATAAATATTTGTTGACTGATTAGTTGTCCTCCAGAACAACACTCAATCCCTAAACCAGTACCTCCCAGAAAAAATGTATGGCTACAGGAAATGTAAAAGAATAATGATTGTGAGAACCTATGGAGAAGTACAAAGAACCATTCAGATTTAAGAGGAAATTATCATTCTCTTAGGGTTTTCTTCTTTTAGAAGTTCTTTTTGAAAAGGAAGTTCATGGACTAATTCATACTAATAGGTTAATGATTCACCATATGTTAGACTATTAACCTACCCTGAGTCACTGCAAAATGTTTCCTCATTTTAAGAAAATTCAAAATATATTGAGGAAAAATTAAAAAATAAAAATGAAGAGCCCTCTTAATTCTACAGTTCTGAAATAATAACAACATTTTTGTTATGTACTTTCAGTCCTGCTAAGTCCATACATATATATTTGCAATATATTTTTGCATAGTATAATAAGCCAAATAATCATTTCCCAAAAAAATGTTCACATCCCAATCCTCAGCACTTATGAACATGTTCTCTTACATGGCAAATTTTGAAAATTTGATTAAGGTCATGGATTCTGATATAGAAATTTGTCTGCTGGATCCAAGTAATGTAATCATATGTGTCTTTAAAAGGGGAGTATCATTCCCTACTAAGTCAGAGAGATATGATAGAAAAAGAGGGAGAGATTCAAAGTGTGCAAGGAACTTGACCCAACTCTTCTGGCTTTGAAGATGAAGGAAGGGGCCATGAACCAAAGAATGTGGGTGGCCGTTGTGAACTTCTGTCAGTTGACAGCAAGAAAACAAGGATCTCAACCCTGCATCCACAGGGAACAGAATTCTGCCAAGAACCGAATAAGCAAGGAATTGGATTCTCCCCCAGAGCCTCGGTAAAGAAACACAGCTTTGCTGACACTCCAACTTCAGCTTGGTAAGACCCGTGTCTGAACTGCAAAATAGTAAATTGTGTTGTTTTAAGCCATTACGTTTGTGGTAATTTATCACGGTGGCAACCAAAAATAATATGCATATTTTGAATTACACTTTATAGATTTTTCTCTTGCTATTTTTAATACAAAATTATATCAAGAGCATTTTCTCATTTCACATGTTTCGTATTTTTACACTGCTTCATATCAGTCCATCACACAGATTGACCATGATTTATTTAGCTATTCCCAGCATTGTAAGTTTAGGCTACTTCTAATGTTTTGCTTTTATAAATGGTGTTATAATGAGCAGCTTTTTATGTCGGTTTTTAGCCCGCAATGCTTATTATTTTCATGGAACTGATTTCTAGATGTATAATTACCAAATCAACTTCTGGGGACATTCTAAGTTTTTGGTTCTCAATTCTAAAATAAGTTTCTGGGAAGTAGCAAGTTATATACCCATCCAGAATTTGGGCGTGTCTATTTCGTCTCACTATTACCTGAGTTCCATTTGGCTGGTTTTTTAATGTCAGTTTCTTATAGGAAAATAGTATTTTCTTGTCATATTATTTTACATTGCTTTGATTGCCAATAACACCAGACATTTATTCATATGTGAATTATCTATTCATTTTTCTTACTGATTTTTTCAGAAAAGGTCTTAGAGTTTTTCATATTGACTTGGAAAAACTCTTTATCCATTTATGGTATCAGTCCTTTGTCATATTTAATGCAAATTCCCTCAATTTGACATTTACCTTTTCATAGTATTTATAATCTATCTTGACACACTGAATCTTAACCTAATATATGGTGAAATCTACTTTTTTTCCTCCATATTTTCTTCCATTGGTTTAGAGAGATTTTTCTGGCTTAACAGCAAGCAAACATTGACTTTATTTCTTCTCGTATTTTAAGGATTTGTGTTTTTATTTCTACATTTAAGTATTACCCTTGTCTAGAATTTATCTTGGTTTATGAAGCTGCTAAGGTAGGATTGAATTTTTATTACTTCCCAAATATTCAATGATTTGGGAATGATTATTTTGTCCTATGAAAGGCAGTGCTTTTTAGCTAAAAATTTCAAGAGACACGATATTATGCCCTCCCCTCCCCCAAAAAGGCTCTAACATGCAATTTTAGACTCTATGATTAGCAGTGGGTTAGGTTGCATTTTTTAAAGGGTATTGGAGACAGTGGGAAGGGATTTCTCAGCATCTCTCAGACGATCCCAAGCAAGTTGTAAATAAGCTTCTTGAGGGGCGACAGTCACTTCACCGTTATTTGCATTTAAGATCCAATATTGTAAAGGAGAGGGAGACGTGGGAGTTGTGACATCCTGCACTAGCACTTCTACAGGGACCATGGGCTAGAGCAAGTGTTTGTCCAGGAAAATACAAATGCAATCCCATTAAATACTATGGCCTGTGTCCACAGCATTCTGCCCAAAGGCAGAGAATCCTCTTCTCTTTCCTCCCTCCAGATTCTCTTACGTTGTCGTCCATAACCTGTAGACCTGCCCTCCTGACTGACAGAGAGCCCAGGGAACTGGTGACCCAACCTGACCCCCGATGCTTATCTCCAGACTCACCTCGTCTCGGTCTCTTGTCTCAACCTCTTATGCCTTTTTTTTGTTCCCTCAATTCCCCTCACCCACACCTTCCCTGCATCTGGAAGAAGGAAGTGCATTTGTGAACATTTCTCTTTCCAGGAATAGTCTCTGAGATGCAGACAAAGGAGCAGGCAGAGAAAGGACTAGCCGAGCCCGTGGCTGCCTGGCCAGGATGCAAACCCAGCTCTGAGCTCAATGGGGCCCGATGGCCACTGCTGGTCTGTGCCTGCCAGCAGGAACAAAGCTTGAAGAGCTGGCTGCTCCCTGCTCAGTCTCCTGGGTGGCAAATAAGATTTCTCAGAGCTGAAGTACACTAGACACCAGTGGTCAGAAGCAGCTCTTAAAAGCCCTGTCTTTCTTAGTGATGTAACTCATTCTGAGGTGTGATGGAAGAGTTTGGGGGTGGAAGGAAGAGAGGAAGAGTGATCTGAAGCCAGTGCTAGACCAAAGAAGCCAGGATCTTAATTTCTACTTGGTGAGGAGCTCTTATCTGCGGAGGCTCAGCTACTTCCCTGGGCCAAGGGCTGGCCCTGACTGTCTCATCCATACAGAGTGATGGTACTTTTTTTCTTTGCTTGAACCCACCACCCCCAGTATATGGGGCTAGTGCCCTACTCCTTGAGCTACAGGCACTGCCCAGGACTTATTTTCTTAGGAGGAACAGAGAGAACCAGGTAGGACTGGCTAGAGTTATCCTCCAGACCAAAGAAAATTGGGAGACAGGGCCAGACATCATGTTCTGCAGCAGGTCAGAGGGCTCTGAGGATGGGGGCAGGTGTGCACAGCAAGTACATCACAGACATCAGCTCCCCAGAGGGACAGTCCGCCCCCCCCAGCACCCGCTCAGGGAGTTTCCCTGTCCCCTACCTGTTTTCAGCTTCAGCCTGGTATCTCCTGGAAGAGGAAACACCTTCACTGGGAGGGGAATAGGCATGGACCAAGGCCAACCAGGGAGTCCTAAGAAGTGATCTCCCCTCTACTTCTTGGCATTCAGCAGCCAAGGGCACAGTTATCATGACAGCTTGGCCCAATCAAAGAGGCAGGCCCCATAGATGGGTCAGCTTCAGGGTATGTTTAGAGGGGAATTAGAAACTCTTCACTGATCTTACCCAGATTTCTAAAGTTATCTTTCTCTCTAGTTATGCCAATGGAAGCCCCAGTTCACATTTTACCTGACTAGCTGTCTGTATTATCATGGTCATCCTGAAAATCTTTAGAATTAGGTAATCAAATCCAAAGAACTTTTAATAAGCATTTATATGTGTGACATTTTCTATATAACATACACAGCTAACTTTGGGAAGTTTTTGCTGCAGGAAAGCCAAGCTATCACTTCTTACACAGAGCTGCATGTAAGTTCTAAATGACAGTAGAAGATGACAAGAGAAAAACAGTAACAGAGCAGCAAACACTTCATTGTTGATGGAGAGGACCAACAATACATTCTTGAGGGGCTCATACTGGGGAGGTCTTGGAAGGCTGTACAAAGGATTCCAGAAGGGTTCAACATGGGTAGACTCTCTCTGCCTCGCTGGGAAGAATGGAAGAACAGGGGCAGCCCTAAGAGAAAGTGAAACACGGGGCAGAGAGCAGAAGGCATACTCGGGGACAATGGCAAACCTCCTGGCTAAAGTCAGAGCTTCAGATGGGGCACCTGTGGGGGAGGTATGTTTATCACAATAGCTCAGATTTGAGGGAAATGGACATGAAATGGGGCATATTTGACAGTAGGACGAATGTGAGCCTGGGAATTAGAGTGAGGGTGACGAGGACCCCCAAGGAGAATCATACAAGCACTGAAGCCCCAAGGGATGGGGACATTTAAGTCAGTGGGCCATGAAGATAAAGTTACCTAATTTTGTAGCATTGCTGCAGACCACCCATGGGGATGAGATGCCTGTAACACATTCATTCCAGAGAAAGCTGATCAGCATGTAGGAAGGAATTGCTTCTGACTGTCTTGGGAGCCTAACTGGTGCTTAATGAAGGCTAAATGTTGCCTTTAATATTATAAACACAACACATGCGACTTGCCTACAAAAGAGCACAGAAAATATCCTGATTAATGATAAAATCATATGTATGAAGGCCCAGGCACAGAAGTGTTCGCAAGGATGCATAAGGTCTCAGGACATCGGTACGTCTGTGGATATATGATATTATGCTCCAAACAGCAATTTAACAGTTTCTTGGTTAATTAAGCAGCCTCATGCATTGTTTCGGAACCACTTTCAAGCATCTTGACCACAGGCTCTTAAAAAAGATGAATCCCCTTTTCTCCAGTGAGAGATTGTGGTATGCCTGAACTTGCTTTTGTGTCCTTACCAACAGTGGAAGGAATCCCAAGTTGAATTCTGTTTCATCTTTCATAGCCATGAAACCTTCTTCCATACTTTGTTCTACACTGATCTTTCCAATTTTCCACATAGTTAAATAGGCAATAATACCCCATTTAATGTGTATGACTCTTTGCCCTATCAAGAGTAGGGGATCTTGCCACTTGCAGCATGGGCATCACTTCAGAAATGAGTAAAGCATAATCTAAGGCTCCTCTGTAGAGTAACTGAATCAATATCTAAAATTTAGTAATACCCTGAGAGATTAGGCCAATAATCCAAAAGCACAGGCAAAAAAAGAAAAACTAGCCAAATGGAATTCCATTAAGACAAAAAATTTCACAGCAAGGGAAACAATGAAGTGAAGAATAGGGAAAAATAGTTGCACACTGTTTAACAAAGGGATTGATAACTTGAATTTATAAGGGACCCAAACAATTCAAAAGAAAAAAACAAACAAACAAATAACCTGATTTAAAAATGTGCAAAAGAACTGAATAGATATTTCCCAAAAGAAGACATACAAATAAATGGCCAAGAAGTATATGAAGAAAATGTCCAACATCACTTATCATCAGAGCATTAGAAACCAAAACCACAATGAGAAATCATCTTACTTCAGTTAAAAAAATACATAAATAATAATAAAAGTAAATGCTGGTGAAGATGCTGAGACATGGGAATGAATGTTCATTCACTGTTGGTGGGAATGTAAATTAGTATAGCCATTATGGAAAGCAGTATGAAAGATCCTCAAAAACTAAAATTAGAGCTACCATATGATCCAGCAATCCCACCGGTGAGTATACAGCCAAAGGAAATGAAATCAGCATATCAAAGAGACATCTGCACTCCCGTGTATATTTTAGCATATTCACAATAGCCAAGATACGCAGTCAACCTAAATGCCCATCAGGATTCACTGATAGATAAAGAAATCATGGTATATTTATACAATAAAATATTATTCAGCCATGGAAAAGAATGAAATCCTGTCATTTGCACAACATGGATGGAACTGGAGGTCATTATGTTAAGTGAAATAATCCAAGGCACAGAAACACAAATATCATTTGTTCTCACTCATACATGGGATCTAGAGAGTGGATGGTGGTTACCAGAGGCTGGGAAGGGAAGGGGGAAGGAGGTGTTGAAGAGTAGTCGGTTAATGAGTACAAACACACTTTAAACAGAAGGAACAAGTCTTAGCACTCAACAGTATAATAGGAAAATTGCAGATAACAGTAATTTCTGATATATTTCAAAACAGCTAGAAGAGAAGAATTGTAATGTTCTCAACGCAAGCAAAAATGTTTGAGGTGATGGACTTTCCAATGAGCCTGATTTGATCATTACACATTGTATAAATCAATCAAAATATCATATGTACCTCCAAGACATGGACAACCATTATGTATCAATTAAAAATATTTTTAAAGGATAATTAAAGGCAGATGGTGACTACCAAAGGGGAAGATAGGAAAATTTAGAAATGATTAGAAAAAATA
This sequence comes from Perodicticus potto, assembly GCA_963574655.1. Classification (NCBI taxonomy): domain Eukaryota; kingdom Metazoa; phylum Chordata; class Mammalia; order Primates; family Lorisidae; genus Perodicticus; species Perodicticus potto. Next base: position 6,106 of record CAUYRH010122685.1, on the reverse strand, counting down.
TTAATATTTAAGAAAAACTGTACTCTGGTTTGTCTTCTAATCTTAATTTTAAACTTCTGATCTCCTCTGCATGCCACTTATACCCAAAAGAATAATGAAGAGAATGTGTGATCTCTTTCAATAGTATCTTTGAGTGATATGCTTCTGGCCCTGGACTACACACACAAAAACAATTGTGGGCATTGAACCCATAAATTATGCTAAAGGAGCTTTGGCCAAATATAGAATAGAAAGATTCATGATATGTGTTGGTGGTTCTAACTGCCTTGTCCCAAAATAACCTTGCCTAAAAGTAAAACATTCTTTATCCAAGGTATCTTTTAGGAAGAAAAAGAAGGACTAAAATTGTTCGCATCTTGGTTTTCCCTAGGATAAATGGAGACTATTCTCAAAATAAGGATGTAGAGGCCATTGTTGCCTACCTTTGTTTTTTTAAGCACAGCACTAGAAACACTGGTGGTATTTGTTTGGGAAAAATACAATAAATTTTCCCAAAAGGTTGATAATACTTTTTTTAGAAAAAAGTAAGTACAATGATCAATTGCATTCATTTACAGCCCCGGCAAATAGCTAGAGACAAAAAAAGATTCTATTACAATTGAAACTATTAAATGTATAACTATTTAATTCAAGGCATAAATTATTTAATTATTCAAGTAAAATTTAAAACTCCTAATGGGAGAAATAAAAGATGAGAGGAATAATTGGAGATATATATATAGCTTCTTTTTGGAAAGACCAAATCCACTAGTAATGACAATAATTCCTAAGCAAATATTTATAGATTTTATACAAATCCAAGATGAATACGTTACAGACTCTGACAAAGTCACAATGTAATTCATCTAGAAGAATAAGCTATCAAGAATATTGAAATGTTCTTCTTAAAAAGATAATTATAATGCTTGCTATACCAGATTTTAAAACATGATTTACAGCAACAATTATCAAAACAATCAGTTATTGGATTAAAAATAAGAGAAGCTGACCAGTAGTTACAATAGTAACTCTAAATTAAGTACTTAATATCCAAATAACCAAAGCAATACCCACATTACATTGGTGATCTACATTACATTTACTCTCAACCAATACCTTACATCCTTTTCACATATGGTACATAAGGTATTATTAATCCAAGTATTTTCTATTCTCTAGTTTATTAAAGGATAATTTTCAAAATTAGGTAAAATAATGATTCACAGAAATACAAAATGAGCATGCATTAAATATTTTATTTAACTCATGATCTAATGAAAGAACCAAGCAGATATTATTACGTGATCCAAGGAGAATCCAAAGAACAGGCACATTTATAGATTAGGAATAACGAAGTGAATTTGCAAATAGATATAAAACTGGCTAATCCTCAGTGTCACTTGAACTTACATGAAGCAGAATTTATTTGCAAGTCTATAGATAAAAATTATTTTGCACTGCTTGGGTTATCTACAATTTACATAATTATAAAATAGCTCAGAGGTAATGAAAGGTGCAGAATGCCCACAGAATCAGAATCAGCTAACCCAGAAGCATGCGCTCTAAACAATGAATCATTTGCCTTGGAAGCACAAATTTTTCTCCACCATTTGCACAATTAACAATTTGGACCCAACTTAAGAGTTTTATGTAGGTGTATAAGTTCCCATGTTGATAATTCAGCTTATCATATTCTCATCTCTATCACCTTCATGCACACACATATTCAATCAGGATGTTATCAATACCATTGTTCAAACCATGACTCTTTTTCTTTTCTTTCTTTTTTTTTGGACAGAGTCTCACTTTGTCGCCCTTGGAGCCATAGTGTCATAGCTCACAGCAACCTCAAACTCTTGAGTTCAAGCAATTTTCTTCTTGCCTCAGCCTCCCTGGTAGCTGGGATTACAGGTACCCACCACAACACCCAGCTATTTTTAGAGATGTTGTCTTGCTTCTTGCTCAGGGTGGTCTCGAACTCCTGAGCCCAGGCACTCCACCCACCTTGACCTCCCAGAGTGATGGGATTACAGGTATGAGGCACTGCACCCAGCCAAACCATTGATTCTTTTGATAACAAGTGGAATGGGTCAGGAGATAAAATATATTTATTTCGATCATAAAGGTGAGAAATCATTCTTTAAATTAAAAAACTGGAGGCTACCACCTGAGATAAAACAGATAGAGAAATATCATTTTTTTCCAAACAGAATGAAGTAACAACCACAGAGAACAGACAAAAACAAGAGTAGCAAAATACAAGTTGTATTTCATTTATCTAACCAGTGTATTTGAGACCCATTCAGTGCCAGGCACTATGCTAGGGCTGAGGATGCTGAGACAAATGAAAGACAGAACATCTGCACTTGTGGGGGTTCATAGTCTGGGGTGGACTGGAGGAAACGAAATCAAACAAGCAATTTAGACATTGAGACGATGGTAAATGACGTACCTAAGGTGATCAACATTATCAGAAAGAATTACAGCTGGGAAACAACTGTGGAGAGGGTAGGTATGAACATACTGATACATACACCCTCATCCTCGTTTGTTTCAACCTTGTAGCTATTAGATCTTTATATTTTACTTTCTCTGTTGTTTGGAGCATATAAAGATGCTTGAAGTGAAACAAGAAGAAAGAATCAAAAGCTGAAATATAATTACTACCTAACAGCAAATTAAGAATGGTCATGAATTGCCTTAATATTCTCCTCTTTCTGATCAAGCAAACAGCACCAACCAAGTGTTTCCTTCATGTAGGACGCACTTGAAGAGGACAGTTTGCAGCTATTCAGATTCTCTTGTAAGAAGCTGAAATAGGCTCGGCGCCTGTGGCTCAACGGGCTAAGGCACCAGCCACGTACACCTGAGCTGGCGGGTTCGAATCCAGCCCGAGCCAGCCAAACAACAATGGTGGCTGCAACCAAAAAATGGCCGGGCGTTGTGGCGGGCACCTGTAGTCCCAGCTACTTGGGAGGCAGAGGCAAGAGACTCACTTGAGCCCAGGAATTGGAGGTTGCTGTGAGCTGTGATGCCACAGCACTCTATCCAGGGTGACAGCTTGTGGCTCTGTCTCAAATTAAAAAAAAAAAAAAAAAAGAAGCTGAAATAAACACTGTTACTGCAAGCCAGACGCTAGGGTATAAAATAACTTTGTTAGGGCTGCAATGGGAATTTACCTTTTCTAAGTAAAAAAAACTGTCTCTGTATGTACATATGATAAATGGTGAAAATATTAACACAATTTTATAAAGAAATTAAAATTCAACTCACAGCTAGTAGAAGACATTTACCACACTTCATAATTGACAATGCTTGATATACAGGATATTGAAATAATCTCCAAAATTAATATGCAATCTTGGGCCTAAGGTAAGAACAGACATATGTTTTATAGAATAAGAAATACTTATGGCTAATTGATATCTAAAAATATGTTTAACCTCATCAAAAGATAGAGTGCAATTTAAAAACACAACTATTTTGCTCCCTCTTGATTTGAAAAAGTATGTAAGTCTGGTAATAAACAGTGCTGGAGATGGTGTAGAAACCCTAGTTACTATGGCAGAAGTATCAATTGGTGCTACTCTGGGAAACAGTTTGTCTTTCTTTAGTCAAAGTGAAGATCTGCATTCCCCCTTACACAACCATTCTGATCTTGGGGGTCGTTTGCACCTGTCCTTCAAGAAATACGGGCTTGAACATTTATAGCAGCATGTTTGGAATGACTATACATAGAAAGCACCTAACCGTGCATCAACAAGAGTCTGGATAAATTGTGAGACACTCTTATAATAAAATACCACATTGCAATAAAAAAAGAATTCTCAAAGCACAAATATGAGAAGGGCAAAGTTCCAGGAGTTGATATACACGCAGTACTACATTCCATTTGTATGAAGTTCAAAATTAAACTATTTGGGATACAAATGTAGTACAAACTGTAAAGAAAAGCAAGAGATTAGTAAACACAAAATTCAAGATAGAGATTAGCCCTAGGGAACAGAGAGAGAGATCAGAGCAGGATAAAACACACAGGGGCATCAGATAGTGTACATTTCTTAAGCTCGCCCGTGAATCCATTGGTATTCATTTCATTGTTTCTCTTTAAACTGTTCATATAAATTATATTCTTTGTATACATATTATGTTAAAATACATATATATGAACATATTTTTGTTATGTGTGTATTATATATGTAAATACCAAATATTTGTCAGCATAGTCACCAATGCTCGGAGGTCATCCTTCAGAGGGTTTTTGTTTTTGATGTGTTTCTCTTTCTCTAGGTATTCTGGTAGCTATTTGTTACTTTATAAATCACGTGAAGCTGAAATTCTCCAAGTTTATTTTGCTCCAACATGAAAATGTCTCTGCAAAATAATTGCTATAAAATGCCTTCTCTTCTGCATTGCTATGTTGGGAAGGTGTTATAAATTATCTTAGCTTTTGGATGAAAAGAAAATAATTTCTAACACGGGTGCTATCTGGAAAGCTCTTCCTGCACGCTTCGAAGTTCTTCATGGTGATTTCTGTGTCACACTAGCGAGCGGACCACCTGGCTATAGCAGCTGTTGCATAAAACCTGCCCGCTCGCGTTCTTGCGGGGTTCATGCTGTTTAATATTTTAATTCCCACCTCAAATGGATCTTACTCAATGGAGTCATGCCCAGCAGGGCCTGGGTCTCTCTTTGAGTTACTTGTAAGATCCACTTTCTCCCTCCTTTCTCTCTAATCGGAACGTTTATCCCCCATGCTAGCCAAGGCCTCCAGTCTGCCTTGTGGTGGTCACAGCACCCTCAGAGTCTCCACTTGGAACTCTTAGGGGAAATTAATCTCCTGACCTCCTGACCTGAATCTCCTGTTCAGTGTAGAGTCTCTGCTCATAAGCTAAATGCCAGAGCAACGGGCTCCTTCTTTAAAGATTTTTTTTTTTAACTATTACATCATTACTTTCCACACTTACAAGGACACTGGCCACAGCAAGTGGGCACATCAGGCTCTGCCCGTCATCAGCACCGATTCACTAGATTGGATGATTAAGCCTCCCACATTTGTGATATCTTTCTAACACCCTTGGCACTGGGCTAGACAGCCCTCTCCTAAAGGGCCACCTCTTGTTTACCCCAGTTTTTTCCCACTTCATCCCCATTATCACAGGAAATACACAGACAAGCCAGTGGCAATTATCAAGAATATGTGTTTCCAGGGATCATAAGAGATTTTCCAGCATATTCTAAGATATACACGTATCTTTGGCCCCATGGTCTGCCCTACACATACAATGTAACTTAAGAGTTGACCACTCTTACATATTGAGAACAAATACATGCCGAGTCAGACTTCTCACATTAAAATATAAAGCATGTCCAAAAAGTTCATTTTTAGGTTAATTGCTGAAATACAAAACAAGTGTTTGGAAGGTTGAGGCTGAACACAGACTTGGCCTCAGTGCCCTATATAACCCACAAAGTATTCAAAATAGCATATGATTGCAATGAAAATAAGTTGGACACAAAATTGTTGCAATACTGATAATAAAATATAGCATACACCAGTGAGAAAGTAAGAAAATAAGAAATCATTTTTAATATACTTGAGTTCTGATGCTTGAGGAAAGGTCAATTCCTCCAGGAGAGACAAAAAGGTAGATAAAAAATTATGAATCTTCTAAAGGGGAATTCAGGTAACTTTCAAGGATTTCTAGAAACTGGTGACTGATGTTTTAGAAGTAGTGGAAGAGTAAGAGGAATCTTCATCACTATTCAACCTTTTTTATTCCATATTTCCATCTTTTTCTTGGTACAAAGTCAGCTCTTGCAGAACTCAATTCATTTGTTGGTTCATAAAATGAAATACTGGAGAAGGGAAAGGGTTGAAATTGAGAAAAGAGAGGTTTCTTGAATAAACGAAAGAAAGAAGTACCTTGAATAGGATTAATTGATTAAAGAGCCACTTTTTTTTTTAATATATGTATTTTATTATTCTTCATTACATTATTTCCCCCCCCACCCCTCCGTGGTAAGACAGAATTGATTTACAGAAAAGAATACAGAAAACACCAAAGCTCCTGGTAGAGGGAGAAATTTCAAGTGGGGAGAGAGATGCTCTCTCCGTTCCTCTCCC
>CAUYRH010122678.1:0-30211 GCA_963574655.1 Perodicticus potto | reverse complement strand
GCGAGTCTCTTGCCTCCGCCTCCCAAGTAGCTGGGACTGCAGGCACCTGCCGCAATGCCTGGCCACTTTTTGGTTGCAGCCATCATTGTTGTTTGGCGGGCCCAGGCTGGATTCGAACCTGCCAGCTCAGGTGTACGTGGCCGGCGCCTTAGCCTGTTGAGCCACAGGCGCTGAGCCACTTATTTTGATTTTTTAAGAGGATGGAGTGCAGCAGCAAGATCATATAGCTATTGCAGCCTCAAATTCTTCAGCTCAAGCGATCCTCCTGCCTCAGCCTCTCAAGTACTTGTGAGTACAGGTGTCACCACCATGCCCACCTAATTTTCTAAATTTTTCTTAGAGACAGGGTCTCACTATATTGCTCAGTCTGCTCTCAAACTCCTGGGCTCAATTGACTCTTTTAACCTTGTCTCAACCTCCCACAGTGTTAGGATTACAGGCGTGAGCCACTGTGCTTGGCCTTGACTCCAGTTCTTTACACAAAGCTTAACTCTTTCACCCACTTGCCACCTGAAGAATCCCTAAAACCCACACGTGACTTGTAAGCCCCTACTTCTAGATGTCCTGCTTCTTGTAATTTCTGTCTCCCTGAATGAATAACACCAAGCTGTACCCCAGCTGCCTTGGTGTTCCTGGGGACAGAATAAGTCTCTTTAAATATTTCGGCAGCATTTAGTTTTTCCATCAACCCTGGTAAATGAAGAGTTATGTAGAAGCTGTAAGATCTGCTTCTGTCCATACATCTCTATGTTCATACATGTATGTGCATATATTTCATGACCAGCACGTATGAAGCTCTCATCAAATAGCTTGAAGAAAAAGAGCTTATGTCAAATATTTTATCAGGAAAATAAAAACTGATTTTAATGCCTTTTCAGTTTACTTGGATTAATCTTTGGTAAAATTAGATTAATATTGTTGATTTAATGAAAGCAGCTGTATCTTCTGATCAGCAAAACACCCACATATTTAACTTTAGGTGACGCATCTGCAGGCTATAACAACTATTAACAAGGAAACAACTTGATGGTGGCGGTTGTTGTTTGCTGGACACTCAAGCAAGTTATAAAGAACAAGAAAACCAAATGAGTGTAAGTGGGAAAAGTTTATACATAAACTTTTCATCACTTTGAAAACCTTTTAGTGCTTGGCACCCAAAGCTAAGTGGTTAGGGTGCCAGCCACATACACCAGGACTAGAGGGTTCAAACCCAGCCTGGGCCTGCTAAACAATGACAACTACAACAAAAAAATAGCCAGCCATGTGGCAGGCGCCTGTAGTTCCAGCTACTTGGAGGCTGAGGCAAGAGAATCATTTAAGCCCAAGAGTTATAGGTTGCTGTGAGCTGTGATGGCATAGCATTCTACCAAGGGCAATAAAGTGAGACTCTGTCTCAAAAAAACAAAAAAAATAATATCTTTTTTCAGTAACTTAAAGTCACATTATATTAGATTAAATAATAGATAAGCATGAAACCAGTCATTTCTTAGTTAAAATACTGAAGCAATAATTAAACATAAGTGTAAGTTGTTGTATTTTGGCATTGTATTTTTATATGGTATAGAAAAAATGTTAGATCTATTAATAAACAGAAAATTGAAACATCCTTCTAAAAATGATGAAATGATTTTCTTTTTTTTTTTTTTTTTTTTGAGGCAGAGCCTAAAGCTGTCACCCTGGATAGAGTGCTGTGGCATCACAGCTCACAGCAACCTCCAATTCCTGGGCTCAAGTGAGTCTCCTACCTCTGCCTCTCAAGTAGCTGGGACTACAGGCACTCGCCACAATGCCCGGCCATTTTTTGGTTGCAGCCGTCATTGTTGTTTGGCGGGCCCGGGCTGGATTCGAACCCGCCAGCTCAGGTGTATGTGGCTGGCACCTTAGCCGCTTGAGCCACAGGCGCTGAGCCTTTAAAGATTGTTTTAAGTTGAGGGCTAAGAAAAGAAAGATAAAAGTGAGTGGGTACAGAGTGGGAAGAGAGGAGAATAAGAAAACTGGGAACTCCCAAGAGGCTGTAACAGATTTATGGCCATCTTATCTCACAAGTTCAAAGCGATTGGGATGGAGCTGACCAGCATCCCTCTCGCAGCCCACCCCCTAGGAACTCCACCCTCAGACAGCAGAAGGCTCACAGTGGATTACTAAAAAAAAAAAAAAAATTTAATCGGCAAAGCTTTCAGAAAACGTTTAACCTTTCCTGGCCTCAGGCCCTTCCACTTACTTATTTCTTCCCCGCGTGGAAAGATCAGCTTTCTCCCTTTCAAATAACAACGGGAAAGCCCAGCACCTGGGCAAGTGAGTAAGTGAGTCACAGAGCCCTTAATTCGACATTCCTCCTTATTGGAAGGGCCTCCTTATTCCTCAGCCTTATACCTTCACACTAAAATTTCTAAATTAACTAACAATTTTTTAAGCAGCAAGCTTCTTGGGAGATGAAGGTATCAAAGATCAAGGAGAATCAACCTGCAGGTTTATTGAAAAAGCCATCAGATAAAGGTTCCCTCTCAGATTGGCAGCCTGGGTGGATGTCTGCATCACGAGATCTTCACACTTTTCCCTCAGGCCAGCACAAGAAGTACACGAAATGTTTCTTGGATTACCTTGAGGAATGGGAACACTTTTCAGATCTGGATTTCAAATTTTGTTAATCGTTGTCTTTATTTGTGTCATACCATTTATTCTTAAATTGATTATGCCCTGTATTTCTATGTGTCTAACGTCAAAAACACAAACACTGATCATGATAGTCCAACACTTGGAAGCCACCCAGCTTTGTCAGGGGCTGGCCTGAGATTCTCTCCCCCCTGCAGTTACCATCAACTTGGCCTTGAGCCCTGGCTGAGTCTCCAGGCCACAGCACAGACAGCATACAGATAAGATTACCTGAAGTGAGCCTTCCCTGTGACTGGGACTCGTTTACATCTAGTGTGTGGGTGACTAGACTAGTTCTTTCACCAGAGAAAGATTCTGATCAAAGAGGGTAAATAAAAGAAAAATAGCTCAGAGCCCTCAGAGCTAAGTGAGGTATTCAGAATTTATCAGGTCCAGAGACAAAGCTATGGGACTTCAGCCATGCCCTCCCCCCTACCCTGCGCAATGTTTAAAGGCGTTTTGTTCTTTCCTGTAATTTCCAAACTTGCTGCTTTACTCATTATCTTCATATTACTGGACTTCGTGATTGAAAAAATAACGTGTCCAATCAGTAGCTCATGTTATTTTAACGTAAGTTCTTGGTGAACAATTAGGAATTGCCCCTTTTCCTTAGAAAAGCCACTACTTGGGGCTCTAATCTCACCAGACACTTTAGCTTGGGCACCCGAGGGGACCGTCTCCGTCACACAACCACTTCTAGGAGCAGGGCGCAGTGACTCAGGGCTGTAGTCTCTCTCAGCTGCTTGAGAGGCTGAGGCGGGAGGATCGCTTGAGCTCTGGAAGTGGAGGCTGCAGTGAGCTGTGGCGCACTCCCGCACTGCACTCCAGCCTGCGGACAGAGCGCTCTCTCTCTCCTAACGACAACAAACCCATTGCTGCAAATTGGGGCGTCTATTCAGGGCAACCTGAGTCCTGGCCGCAGAGCTGCAGTCCTCGAACTTGGTCCAAATAAACTCTCTACATACATTAACTTTACTTCACTTTTTTCCCTTAGGGCGAGGAAGGTGACTGCCAGGTCCCTGACGTGAGGGAGCCTATTCCTGTGGACTAGTTCGGCGTCCCTCCCTGCTCCATCTGCTACGCCCGCTCTCAAGTCCCATGGGCAAGCCCGGCCACTCCTGGCCTCTGGGTGACCTTAGTCGCCTCGCCAGTCCCACTCCACTGCGCAACGCGGCCCGCTCAGGTGTAGAGATTTGGTTACCCAGCGGGGTGACTAGGGGAAGGAGGCGGAGCGCTGCGAGAGTCTGGGTTCACCTAGTGCCTAGCAAGGGGTCTGCGACCACCTGTCCCTCACCTGAACTCCTCGGCACCCGCCCAGCAGTGTCTGCAGGTCCGGTTCGCGAGGACCGGGAACACGCGGTCCACGAGCCCCCAGTGCACCTGCACCGAGGCCACGGGGCGCATGCGCGGGCCGCGAGGGCGGGGGCCGGGCCGGGAGGGTCCGGCGGCCCCCAGTCCTGTGCCGACTGCGGGGGTCGGGCGGGGGACTGCTGCGCGGCGCCCGGATGCGTGAGGCTGCGGGCGCGTAGGCACCAGGTCCTGCTCCGATCGCGTCTCCTCTCCTCCATCCGGTGCGGTCCCGGACGCTGGTTCGCGGGGCGCCCCCTGCCCAAGGCCTCCGCCGGGAGCCGCATTCAGACAAAGGGGCGCGCGAGGGAGGTGGAGATGCTGCCTTGACTGGCTTCCTGCGGCCGGCCCGGTCGGGGCCCTCCAGGCCCGCGCGCATCACCCGCTCCCGGAACTGGCCCTGTCCGGACACCGGCTGGACGCCGCTCGAGCCTGCACGCAGAGCCCAGATCGCTACCACCCGCCCCACGCGCGCGCCCGCGCTTGTCTCCGGCCACCTCGCGTGTCTCTACCGCTCCGTCGCGTCCCGGGTTGCCCGCCGCCCCCGCCGGCCGCCGGCGCCCGGCAGCCGCACAGCGCCCAGTGTGCCATCGGGCGGGCGCGGAGGCGGCGTCTACTCCCACCCCGAGATCACATGGTGACCCTCGGCAGCCAATGCAGTGGACGCTAGGACCCTGCGGGACCCCGGGCGCTGCTCCTGCACCGGCGCCGCTGCATTATAAATACTTCTCCAAAATGCGGCGCAGCTCCCTGCGCGCGCCCCGGCCGCCCGCCGCCTCCGCCCCGCGCCCCTGAGCCGCCGCCGCCGCCGCCGCCGCCGCGGGTCCGAGGGCGCCGCGCCCTTGCCTGGGCCCGGGCCGAGCCCGCCCGCCCGCGTCCCCGAGCTGCGCCGCTCGGCCGGGTGCATGCATTGTGGGCCTCCCGACATGGTCTGCGAGACGAAGATCGTGGCCGCCGAGGACCATGAGGCGCTGCCCGGGGCGAGGAAGGACGCGCTGCTCGCTGCCGCCGGCGCCATGTGGCCCCCGCTGCCCGCCGCGCCCCCGCCCGCCCCCGGTGCCCAGCCGCGCGGTGCGGCCGGGGCTGCGGGCCCTCCGGGGGGGCGCGGCGTGTGCATCCGCGAGTTCCGCGCGGCCGAGCAGGAGGCGGCGCGCCGCATCTTCTACGACGGCATCATGGAGCGCATCCCCAACACGGCCTTCCGCGGCCTGCGGCAGCACCCGCGCACGCAGCTCCTCTACGCCCTGCTGGCCGGTCAGTGCGCGGGCAGCGGGGGCCGCGGCCGGGGCCGGGCCCAGGCGAGCCCGGGGTCCCCCTGGGGACGCCGCATGGGACTCTCCGAAGCCCGCCCACCCCGGAGTCCAGGCGGACGCCCTCGCGGACGGGCCTGGGAGGAGGAGCGGGGCGGGGGCGTGAGAACGGCCGCGGGGCCGGGCGGCGGGCGGCGGGCGACGGGCAGCGGGCGGGACGCTCCCGGGTGCGGTGGGGGCGGGGCGGGCCGCGGTGGAGGCTCTGCGCCCGGCGCGGTGACTATATATAATCCGCAGGGCGGGGGAGGCTGCGGCGGCGGCTCCGCGTGCTAATTTATGAGGGGAGACAGCCAGCACCGCGGGGCGCCGCGGGAGGGGCGCGGGGCAGGGCGAGGGCTGTGCCGGTCCGGGGGTCCGTTGCAGCCTCTCCCGTGAGCTCCTCCGGGGGAGGCTGTCCTCCCATTTTGCGGATGGGGAGCTTGACTCTGCCAAGGTCACCGCAGCCCTGATGCGGCTGGAGGCTGTCGGGCCGGCCCTGGCCCTGCGGTGTGCAGCAGCTAGTCCAGGGAGAGGGTGGCCCTGGGGCTCTGCCGAACGGGGTACCCCTGCCTGTTTCCCAGAGGAGGGGCGGCCTGCAGGGCCCTTGTCGGCTGGTGACCGCAGGGTCCAGCCTGGGCTGTGCCCTCAGGTCACACAGTGTGGCTTGCCCAGAGGCTGCCACCAGACAGAGGGTTGGAAGTCCTGTGGTGTTCGTTTCCGGGGGTAAAGGTATTGTGTCTTTAGGACAGAAAGTATTAAAATAGGGAAAAGCAGGGCGTGCACCTGAAATGCCCATTGCTCGCCCCAGAGGACAGCCCTGCCCTGTCGTCCTCCGGCAGGACCTGATCCAGAGGGCCCCGCCCGCTCACCCCCGCATCTCCTTGTCCCGCAGCGCTCTGCTTCGCTCTGACCCGCTCTCTGCTGCTGACCTGCCTGGTTCCGGCCGGGCTGCTGGGCCTGCGCTACTACTACAGCCACAAGGTGATCCGCGCCTACCTGGACTGCGCGCTGCGCACGGACATGGCCGACATCGAGCACTACTACATGAAACCACCGGGTGAGACATTCTGCCACCCCTCCCCGCGCCCATCAGGCAGAGCCCCCCAGCAACCTCAGAGCAGGGCCTCCTGCTGTGGGGTCTGCCAGTGGGCTGGGTCCTCCCCGGTGGCCTAGCACCTGCTGAAGTAGGGACGATGGCCTTGTTGCTCTGGCCGGTCCTGTCTGGCCTGGCTCTGAAGATCCTGGGCTGGCCGGCAGTGCCAGGGCCCTGACTCCTGTCCCATGGCCTTCTGCAGAGGAAGGGCTGGGACAATCTGGAGGGGTCTGGAGCTATCCCTGCCCTCAGGCTGGCAGTTTGGGGGCAGGGCCATGAGGGTTCTTAGGGGGAAGAATCAGTCCTCTGGCGCAGGAGGTTCTTCCCAGTGCTGGAGGGTCCACTGAGCACCCTGAGGGTTAGTTAGGGTCTGGCAGGGCATGGTGAGTGCCAGGGGAAGACAGCCACTCTGGCACTGCAAGCTGCTGAGCCCTGGCTCCTGCCCCCACCCAGCCCAGCCTTGGCGCCTGGCATTGTCCTTGACCCTTCTCAAAACCCAAACAGAGCATCTGGACAGTCGCGGTGGGGCCCTCGCCTCTCCTGGTTCTGCTCAGGAGGGAAGGAGGTGCCCGCATGAGGCCCAGTGCACAGCCTCACAGTGCACTGCCCTGAGAGGCTCAGGCCTGCATCTAGCCCAGCTCAAAGTGGCCTCCATGACCTAGCCCCCCTAGATGTGAGGGAGTGGGGGTCCCTGTGTGCTCCTCCCATGACATCTGGTGGGTCTGCAGGAACCCCACAACGGCAGAGGTTCTGTTACATTTGTGGGTACTGTTAATGCACATGGGGAGACTGAGCCTGGCCACATGGTGCTGGAGGGCTGTTACTTCCTTGACTTTTCTGACCTCTGGTTTGTTGTGCATGGGTGAGGAGAGGCCAGAACCTTTGGATGTGCATGGGCCAGCTGGTAGGAGGACACTGGCTCCCTCGGAGTTGGAAACACTGAAGGTGGGGGTACGGGGGGGCAGGGAGGGAGCCCTCCTGTAGCTGCTCAGAGCTTGGAGGGACAAGCACCAGGTCTTGCTGCTTGGCAGCCATGCCCAGTGGCTCGCCTCACCCGTTCTACCTCTGAAGAGGGTGAGGGGCAGGGCCCTTAGCACCAACTTAGTCACATGCCCAGGGTCAGGGCGCACACTGAAGGAGACAGAGGTCCCCTCAGGAGCCAGTGGGCTGGTGGGGCTCCCCGGGTGATGGGGGCTGCTAGCTAGACAGGGAGCAGGTATGGAACTTTGTGGGGTGCCGTGGCCCCTTGAAGAGGGAGTCAGGCTGCTGGATAGGTGCTCCTGTGCTGGCAGAGAGGTTTCCGGCTCACCTCATTTTGGGGCCCCATAGATCTCCCTCTGCCCCTCCCACTGACGTGAGGCTGGGATTGGGCCATGCTGTGGGTGGGAATGAACTGGCCTGGCCACCAGGCTCCCTGCCCAGGAGTGGCCAGGGTCAGTGGGCTAGGTTCCAACTTAGATTCATGAAATGTCCTCCCAGCACCCTGCCATGTCCTTCACTGTCCCTCTTTTTCTGCCCTCCAGTGTGGACGCCTGGGTGCCAGTGTGCTGGGCACCTGCGAGCCAGAGCAGGGTGGCCTCACCCACAACTGTCCTGTGGCTATTCAGGGTTTGGTCCAAGTGTAGGAGGGCAGGGGCCTGCTTGGCTAAGGTCTGCCCAGCTCCCAGTCCTAGGGGAGGACTCTGGACATCTGGCCTCAAGGGCTGAGTGGGTCCTGGCTGCAGGTTGGATCAGACTGCAGGTGTCACTGGGCTTCCTCTGCTTGGGGGTCTGAAGGAGGCAGCTGGACCTGCCTGTCCTGAATTGTGGCTGTCTCCCCACACACTCAAGGTCCAGCAGAGCTGGGCGGTGGGTCGTTGGGGGTGGTGGAATCAGGTGTTATTCTGATGTGCGGCCCAGCCCAGGGGGTTTCTTGGCCTTCCCTGGTGAGTCTCCCTGACCACCTTGTCCCCTGCAGGTTCCTGCTTCTGGGTGGCCGTGCTGGACGGTAACGTGGTGGGCATCGTGGCCGCAAGGGCCCATGAGGAGGACAACACCATTGAGCTGCTGCGCATGTCTGTGGACTCGCGCTTCCGTGGCAAGGGCATCGCCAAGGCACTGGGCCGGAAGGTGCTGGAGTTCGCCGTGGTGCACAACTACTCTGCCGTAGTGCTGGGCACGACGGCTGTCAAGGTGGCTGCCCACAAGCTGTACGAGTCGCTGGGCTTCAGACACATGGGCGCAAGTGACCACTACGTGCTGCCTGGCATGACCCTCTCGCTGGCTGAGCGCCTCTTCTTCCAGGTCCGCTACCATCGCTACCGCCTGCAGCTGCGTGAGGAGTGACCACCACTGCTTGCCCGCCCACCGCCCCGGCTGCCCTGCCCATCTGTGCCCGCCTGCCTGCCGCCCAGTGCGGCCCTGCTTAGACCCTCACCTTGGCATTGTGTTGGGTTTTTCTTTTTCATCATCACACGGCTCCCAGCTGGGCCTCGGGGTGCAGGGACCGTGGCTCTTCATGACACTTTGGTTGAGTTGTCTGCAGCCATGGCCCCTCGCCCTGCCCAGCCTGCTGGGCAGCTTGCAACGCCTTGAAGAGTCGCACCTTGGACCTCTGCAGCTATCCATGAGGCTGCCCAGCCGCTGCCACTGGGAAGGCTCAGCCCTGCCCACCAGGCACAGAACCTCTGCAACGAGGCCCCAGCTATGGCTCAGCTGTTGGACCCTGGCAGGGAGGCCTGCGGGCGGCCAGGGGCCCTGCTCTGCAACGTGCATGCTGAGGGTGTGGCCCGGCCACAGCATGCCGCATGCCCGCCGCCTCCCACAGCTGCCCTGTCCAGACTGGACCCTGAGGTCCATGGCTGGTGAGCACCCCTGCCCTAGCCCAAGCTGGCTACAGGGGGCTACCCTGCTGCCCATCCCCACTTGCTCTCTGGAGGGGCCTGGACCACCTCGCGCCGCCCCAGCTTCATCCACTCTTGCTGTGCTTTGACGCATATCACTGCCCTCCCATCCCTGTCCCTCCCCTGCCTGGGCTTGGCTGACTGGTGACATCACCCAGGGTTGGGGGCCCCTGGGGACACACCTTGCCCCCAGCCCCTGCTGGATCACGGTGGCTAATCCCAGACATTCCTGGGGACCCCTGTGCCCGGCTAGCGGGGTTTGCCCCACGTGTCTCACTAACCCAGGTCGCTGCTGACTATGCCCAGCCCACAGCTTCTCCTAGCCTGAAACCGACCCATTTTCTAAGTTATTTAGACCGAATAGCACTCTCTGCATGACTTTAATTCTTGGGACAAAAACGGTAGTTTGCACCCTGAGACACGCACATCTGTGTGGTGCTGGAATGTGCACTGTGTCTGGCCCAGTGTGACAGGGTAGGTGGCCGGGTGGGTGAGGCTTTCACAGTGTGACATCTGGAGGGAGACCCCGAGCTAGTTGGCTTCCTGCCCAGGAGCAGCCCTGGTTAGTGAGGAGGCTCCAGCTGTCCTTCCAGACGTCAGGTCAGCAGGTGGAGGGGCAGGTCCAGGTGGAGCCCCTGTGGTTGCAGGGGCAGGGCTGGACTCCTTGGGGGCCTGGGTTGGGGGTAGCCGGCTTGGCTCCATCTGGCTGTGCTCCTGGCCTGGCCTCTCTAGATGTCAGATGCAGGGATTGTCCTGGGCAAGGAGTAGCCTGGGAAGTGGAAGGGGAGGCAGGGATGGCGTGACCGCACATCCAGCCTGGATCTGGCTGGAGGGGCATGAGACCCACCTAGGCCCCTTGATGTGGGGGTCAGGGACGGGGAAATGTGGGCTGGGTGCCAGGCTCTAAGCCATGTGCTGGGCTGCAGACGGGACCTTCATAAAAAAGTGCTTCAGAAATTATTGAATTAATGGAACAAGCCCAGCTTCGGGGGGGCATTTTGTCCCATTAGCAATTGAGGTATTTGCAGAATACTGTACAGACCCCGCTCTCCCTTGTATATTCCTCCCTGGTGGTGCCCGGCCCCTGCTCTGGGTGGGAGTTTTGTAGACTGTACAGAAATCGGCACCCTATTTTCTTGCAGCTCTCAGATTTTGTTAATCTGGATTATACAGACAGACGTAAAGTGTTTTAGCAAAATGGAAAACAAACAGTTGTGCCTTTTTCCTCTTTCTGTTTGGTTTGGGTTTGGCTCGGGGCTGGTCTTAGTTGGCTTGGGATGCGTTGGGGTCTGTTGGTGGTCTGGGCCCAGTGGGGCTGAGAGGTGTGTCTCTTGGGTGGGTAGCTCGGGCCTGCTGGCTTTCTTGGATCCCGTGCCTTTGGGGCCCGTGGTCCCCGTGGTGTGGCTGGCAGAGCCCACCCAGGCCTAGTCAGAGCCTGCAGGCTGCCAGTGTCTCCTGGACACAGACCTGGGATGGGCTCAGAGTGTCCCGTGGTGGTGTGGCCCTTCTAATGGCATCTGTCTGCCTGTGAGGGGCCCATGGTTGCAGGGCCAAGGGGGTGGTGGGACGTGTGCTGGACTCCTTTTTTGTTACTGCCAGGTCTTGGTGGAGATGCCAGGAAGGGTGAGGTGGGTGGGCATGAAGCAGGAGCCCTGCTACCTGGCCACCGAAGTGGGTAGAGGCACCTGTGTACCTGCTAAACCAGGTCTGAGCTGCCCGGAGCCCTCACCAGGCTAGTGTGCAGCCTTTGGGTCCTGCAGGGCCACCAGGGTCAGCTCTTCCCTGCCCCCCTGGCTGGAGGCTAGACACTCTGCAGGATGGGCCTGGCCCTGGCCACTTCCTTCCACCAGCTTGGGAGCTGAGTGCTCTGCAGGTGTGCACTAACGTGAATTCTGTACCTTTGTAGAAATTTGGATGTTACTTCTACCTCTGTGAAGCACCCACGAGCCTGGCTGCCCTGCATCTGGTGCTGCTTCCCCTGGCCCTGCTCAGGGGGCTGGGGCCCCAGAATTTTTTTTGTTTGTTGAGAAGCCTCTGTTTTTAGAGTGGTGTGTGCAGAGGGGGAGTGTTCCAGTATGTCAGCATTAGACGAGCCTGCAGCACAGACCTGATCCCAGGATTGCCCAGGTCCCAGTGCGCTGCTGCCCAGGCACCTCTGCAGATGACTGACCCCTGAGGGAGGGGTCAGGGTGGGTAGCCTGCACGTTGAGGCAGGACGGCCCCAAGTAGTGTCTCTCCACTCCTCTACCCCAAGCCCAACCTTCCTACTCACTGGTATCCCCCTGGGGCTGGGAGTGGCTGAGATGCTGCCCCTACCTAGGCCAGCACTTCTCAACTTGCGTGTCTGGGGGTCTCCTGCATATCAGATATTTACATTACGATTCATAACAGTAGCAAAATTACAGTTATGAAGTAGCAACGAAAATAATTTTATGGTTGGGGGTCACCACAACATGAGGAACTGTATTGAAGGGTCATGGCATTAGGAAGGTTGAGAACCATTGTGCA
The DNA here is from genome assembly GCA_963574655.1 of Perodicticus potto. NCBI lineage: Eukaryota > Metazoa > Chordata > Mammalia > Primates > Lorisidae > Perodicticus > Perodicticus potto. The sequence continues at coordinate 18,440 of CAUYRH010122678.1, read as the reverse complement.
GAGGCGGCAGCCCTGGGCAGCAGACCTGGGGCCTCCAGGTCCTGGTCAGCCACCATCTTGCTAGGGGCACTGAGGACAGCTCGCTGGGCTGCTGGCAGGTGTTGGGGAGCTCTTTGGGCTTGTCAAGGGCCTGTTCTGGCCTCCGGCAGGCCTGTACCTTCCTGTCCCAGGGTGGCCCCAAGCCTAGGCCCTCAATAGAGCCTCTTTCCAGGGCTGGGCCTCAGGCTCCTGGGCTCTCTGGGTGCGCTGGGCTTTATGGGGAACCCTGGGGGCCCCAGGGTCACTGAACAGTTGCCCAAGTGTGGAGAGATGCTGCCTCTTATGCAGGGGCGTGGCGTTGCAGTGCTGCACGCGACCCTGCAGCCTCACCTGTCTGGAAGCTGCTGCTGTGGACCAGTGTTGCTCACAGGCCAGTGTCCCTGGGCTGGTGGCTCTCGGGCTGACACTTCTGAGGTTTGAGTCCTGGGCTGGGTGTTTGCTCCAGTGGCATGTGATGTCCATGAAGGGTGGTGGCGGCATGGCTGCTCAGAGCCTAGGGAAGGAGCCCCTATGCCACTGGTGGGCACATTATTTTTAAACAGCAATAATTAGCCGTTTTAAAGATGGAGTGCATCTGTGTGTACACGTGTGGGCCAAGTGTGTACATGTGTACTAAGCATGTGTGTATGTGAGCATGTGTGTGAGCATGTGCTGTGCATGTGTGGACGTGTGATCGTAGATACTGGCCAGTGTACCTGTGCACACGTATTAGTAAACGTGTTTATTTGTGTGAGGACGCGTGTACCTGTGGCGTGAACATGTGTGGTAGTGGCCAGGGAGGCTGCTTGGGATGCACTGGGTTCCTGCCCCTCAGCACGCAGCCATGTGGGTGCCAGCCCAGCCCTGCCTGCCCCAGGGCAGGTCCATGGTGAGTGAGAGGGGATCACCTGTGGGGTTTGTTCTCGAAAACGGTTCTGTGAGTCCAGATGGGCAGGGTGTCCTGAGACCCTGGGATGTGCCAAACAGCCCTGGGCCAGTGCAAGCTGCTGGTCTTAGAAGACTGTGGCGGATGGTGCCCACTCCCTGTGTGGCCCCAATGCTGCTGTTTTCAATAAAACCAGAGTGGAAGGTCCTGGCTCTGCTACTTTCTTGAGGCGCCTCCTGTCCTAGGTATAGGGCTGGCTTTCTGGGAACATGAGGCTCCCTGCAGTGGTGTCCTGGGGTAATCGCCACTACCTGGGCCCCACCCCTCCCTCACTGTCCCTCTCTTCCCTGCTCCCTTCCAACCTCCCAATCTGGGCTGCTCTCCTGCCTGTGACCCTGGAGGACACAGCTCATCCAGGGGCGGGGTTTAGATGAGCTGTGGGCAGAGAGGCCCATCCATGCAGGGACCCAGTCTCCGCCTCCAAGGCACCATCTGGGGAGGGTCCCTGGGGCCTGGAGCTGGGTGGGGGGCTTCACAGCCTGTGCCCCTGGGCAAGGCAGGTTGAAAAGGAAGCATCCGGCTTGGCACCCACAGCACAGTGGTTACAGTGCTAGCCACATATACTGAGGCTGGCAGGTTCAAACCTGGCCCAGGCCAGCTAAACAATGACAACTGCAACAAAAAATAGCTGGGCATTGTGGTGGGCGCCTGTGGTCCCAGCTAATTGGGAGGCTGAGGCAAGAGATTCGCTTAACCCCAATAGTTTGAGGTTGCTGTGAGCTGTAACACCATGGCACTCTACTGAGGGTGACACAGTGAGATTCTGTCTCAAAAAAAAAGAAACGGAAACATCTGCCTGTGAGCCCCTCAGCAGCACCCCAGGGGCTCTGCCTTCCCCCAGTTTCTGGCTGTGGCCTGGGCACCCAAACTCCTGGCACAGCCACATCCTTGGGCCCCTCTCCTGTCCTCATGCCCCTGGTGGGGAATCCAATCCAGCCAGCCCACCAGGTCCCCCTGGTCTGTCCTGGCCTCGGAACCTGGGTTCCCTCGAAGCTGAGACATGGGACTTGTGGGTACTGGGATGTGGGGCGTTGGTGTGCCAGCCTTCTCCTGGGTCTACAGCCCCTGGAAGGTGCTATCACTGCAGTCCTGGCATCTGCCTGCCTGTCACCTCTGAGGAACAGCTCAGTTCTGGGCGGGGGTGAGGTTTGGGGTCCTCAGGGCTGACCAGGGTTATGGGTAAGAAGCCCAAGGTGCAGAGGAAGGAGGATGGCTGGGGTGCTAAATGGTAGCTGAGGGATGCTGGGTGGTGAGGAGGTGCTGGTGGGCTGCAGCAGGCAAGGGGACTGGGATGGGGCCTGGGGAACAGTGAGGTGTAGGGTGCCAGATCCCAGAGCTCAGACCCAGCAATCCAGGCCCCTAGGCAGCATTTCTTTCTTTCTTTCTTTTTTTTTTTTTTGCTTGTACGAAAGGTCTTTATTGGCGGGGAAAGCTGCAGAGCAGCATTAAGGAGGAGGGGAGAGAGAGAGAAGAGAAGAGCTTGGCAGCATTTCTTATTGGGGTCCCCTTGGCCCCCTTTCCAGGCCCTCCTGGTCCAGGAGCCTGAGCTCCACACATTCCCTCCCAAAGGGCACGGCCAGGCCAGGACTGCCTCTCTTGGCCAGCACAGGGAGCTGGGGAGTTCTTCCGTGGTTCGGGTAACAAATGGCAGAGCCCATCCCTGGGATCATCTCAGCCGTAACTGCAGCTGGCCAGTGGGTCTGGAAGGCGGGGGCATAGCTGGGTGGTTTGCTTTGAAAGGTACAGCTGCCTTCACTACTGCCCCACCGGCTAGACATGCCAGTTTTGCATGAGATGCTCTGCCAAGGCTGCCTGGCTCCAGCCACACGCACACGTGCAGGCCAGGGGCCCAGCAGTAGTTCTGCATCAGCTCTCTGGATTGCTGGAATGTTCTGTCATATAGCGTTTGTCATCAGGCCTGGCCACCCAGAATCCCGCACATTCTGTGAAACCATTGAGAAGACCTTGAAGCCATGAGAAGAGTGTGGACATCACCCTAGCGGGGGCTGGACCAGCTGCTTCCCCAGCCCTGGGGAGATGCCTGGTGCTCCCCAGGAGAAGGGGTCAAGGGGGGCCAGAGTGGCATGGTACCAGCCCAGGGATGTGATCTGCACACGGCTGTCCTACTTGGACCTCACCTATGCTGGACATACAGCAGCTGCCCAACAAACGTTTGCTGAATGGTGAGTGGGTGGAGAAATGGCACTGGGACACTGTCCACCGTGACTACTGAAGTCAGCCAGAAGAGACAATGCATGTGCGGAACCGCCACAAAGGGAGCACGGCATATGAGACAGTCACCACCTAAATGGCAAGGGGAAGGCGCTGAGCTCAGGCCCAGACCCAAACCTGGGCGAGGTATGTGTTGGAGTGGGCCAGACACAGGGGTCTGAAAGGACCCCAGGGGCATATCCCCAGGGACTGGCTCACACAGCACAGAAGGGGAGTCATGGTGCTAAGTAAGGATGTGGCAGAAACTTGGTGCCTCAGTTTCCCCATGTGCAAGGGGGTCATGTTGGTGCCTGTGTCACGGGTGTCCTGCCAGGCTGGTACCCACCACTGTGAGGCGCCCCTCCCCACAGCCAGGAGAGTCTGTGTGGGTTCCCCTGGGGGGTCTCCAGAGACCCCTGACAGCCCCACTGGCCCTTTGTGGCCCCCCTCATGGAGCTGAGCTCCAGCCAATAGGCCCCTCAGTCAGGAACAGGAGTCTAGGAGTCTCGGTCACTTCAGGGGGGATGCCTCTTCCCCCAGCTCCACGGGAAAAGGGTCAGGGAGTGCCCACTCAGCTGGGCTGGAGCTGGGACACTCCTGATTTGGGGCTGCGGGCCATGGACAAGGCATTTCCCACCCACGGGAAGAATTCACTCAGACCAGGACAAGGATGGCTTTGCATGAGCATTTACTACAGGGATGACAAGGCCACCCAGCTCCAAAGGGTTAATGTACAAAGCAGCTGATGACCTTGGGGAAGGCCACACAATGGGCTGGTGGAAACCAGCTCTCCTCTCCCACATTGCCTGAGGCTACAGACAAAATGAAGGAGAAAAATGCGTTGGTGGTAGGGAGCAGGTGCTGACGTGGGACCCAGAGGTGGCCAGGCTGCTGCTGGGAGGCTCAGTGCCCATTGGGCCCAGAGGAGGGCTCAGGGCCCCCTGCAGTGGCACCAGGTTTCCCCATGAGCGGCCGGCACTGAGGTTCACCTTTAGGGGCACCTGTTGGTGGAAGCCAGAGGTGAGCCCCAGGCCTGGACCGGCAGTCCCCAGCCACCTCCCAAACATGAATGCAGGTGGGTGGAGCCTACATACACACCCCAAAGACCCTGGATTAGACACAGCACAGGCACTTGGCTGTGCACACACATGCCCCCGCCTGGCAGTGACAGGCTCACACACAGCCACCTTCCAGTCACGAGGCCTCCCACCTTCCAGGGCCTCTGTGCCAGTGACAGGCCAAGCAAGGTGCCTTTGGGTGGGTATGTTTGGGGGCAACCTGGACTTGCCACTTCAGGACCCTGCCTCTGGGGCCATTGACAGCTCCCAGAGGAGCCAACCAGGCAGAGATGCCCTCCTGGGGACCTTGACCCTGAGTGGGCTGTTGCCTGGGACCCTGGACAAAACCTCAACAGCTCCCTCTGGATAGCAAAGGCGGGACCAGCCCCCAGCTGCAGCCGGTGTCCCCATAGCCCCTCTACATCCTGTCCCAAAGGATCCTGCTGGTGGGGGAGATGGGTGGGGCTTCCAGGGCCACCCAGCCCCCACATCTCTGCCTGCTGCAGGCCTGGGCTTGTCTCCCTGGTGGGGTGCAAGGGCTGCTTGTCCCCATCATGCCACCAGTGGGCCTCAGGTCTGCTGGTTCCCTCTCACCCGCTGCTGCTGGGGGAGCCTGCACCCAGTGGCCCAAAAGTCTTTCCTGGCAAGGACCCAATCCAGAGATGCCTCAATATGGACTGGCCAGGAGCGGGGGCTGGGCTGAGCTGGGCATGACCTGGAGACTTCCCTGAGGCAGCTGGGGGCCCAGCACCCCTGCCCTAAGCAAGAGTGAGCCTCAGAGAAGGTGGGCTTGGCCAGAGGCTGCATGGCCACAAGTGCAGGAGGATCCCTGGATGGTAGGGATAGCCAAGTGCACCAGTGGGTCCTCTCTCAGCCAGACAGTCAAGCCACCTAAGAGCAGCAATACTGTGGTAGAGCTGGGGCTCCTGCCCTGTGGGGAGCTGCCCCCACCTTGGGCAGGCTCTAGGAGGCCTGGCTGGGCTGAGCCCCTTACCTGTAGCTGCAGCTCCGGCACCCGCACCTGTTGCAGTGACTCCATTGTCCCTCGGACGAAAGCTGGGCAGAGACAGCACCAAGGCCCTGCTGGTCTCCCAGGCTTGGGGCCTTCCCAGCCGTAGGCTTACCGTGGCCTCCACCCCTAGGTGTTTCCTGCACTGTCTGCACTGTCACCTGGACCAGTTCCAGGGTCCTCCCATGCCCATAAACAACCCCTAGAGTGCCTCCTGTCCCCAAGCCTGGTTCTAGTCACCCCACCTATGTCCACGGCCCAGGACAGTCCCCTGCAGACCCCAGGTGCGTCCATAGGCACAGCAGCTCAGCAGGGAGGGCTGGGGACAAGGTAGAGCTGGCCTGGAGACTGTGCTGAACCTCGATTGCAGTCATCCCACCCCCAGCAAGAAAATCCTGCTAGCTCCACAGCCCAGCCCAGGGCCTGCCCCTCTAGATCCCCAGGCTCTGAGGCCTGTGGCCTTCACTTTTCCACACACCTCTTGGAGCTTACATTTGCTCTAGAGCACATGGTGCCCCCTGAAGGGTGCTGGCCTGGGTAGGAGCCAACATGCATTCCAAGGGCCCCCACAGCCAGCTTGGCTCTGGGGCGTCATGTAGCAGGAGCCAGGGGAAGGGCTGCGTCAACTGTCCTCTCACCTCCGCTGATAGCCTGGGCTCACCTGCAAACCTGGGCACCTGCGCATCTTCTACCTCAAACAGCAGCTCATCGTGGATCTGGGCCACCAACCTGGGGGGAGGAGGGAGTCATTCCAGAACGCCAGGACTGGGGTGTGGGGCTCACCCACCAAGGTTCCTAGAAGGTGATTTTGGTACTGGGTGCCTGAGGATATGGCTTTTTGGGCTGTGAGGAGGACCCAGCCAGTGGGCACTGCTGCCTGTAGTCACCTCCATTACCAGAAAGGCTCTTAAGAGAGCTGGGAGAAAGGCAGGGAGGGAGGGGCTGGGTGTCCCCTGGTCCACCCCACCCCAGGGAGCACTTCATTGTCTAAAACGTCTGGTGGGGTGGAAGAGGGGAGGAGTCCAACATGGACCTGGGGGAAGCAAGGGCCTGCCGTGAGGGTCCCGGGGAAGTTGGGAGCAGCCATCCCCCTATGAATATCAGCTTAGAGAAGGCTGAGTGGCCCTTGGCCCTGGGGCTGAGCCCCATGGACACCATCGTCGTTCCCTGAACCCCAGAGAGCCTCCTGTGCTGGGCCAAGCGTCTTACACAGGTGAGCATTCCACAGTGGTCCTTCTCCCTTCTCTAGCAGTCCTTCATGGGCCTCCCAGGTCACCTACTAGGGCATTAGTAGGGGGAAAAAGTGGGAACTGACCCTGGGGGAAAATTCAGGTGAAAGGAACTGGCAGGGGCAGGGGCCTTTTGGGTGGTGCTTACAGATGTAGGAGCAGGTGCATAGGTGCAGAGGAGGGAGGAGTGACAGGGGACACAGCCATACAGCACAAGTGGGCTGGATTTGGCAGCAACTTCCACGCTCTTTGGAAGGGACTGCATTGGCTCACATGGCTGAGCAGATGCCTCAGCATCTTCACGGATGCAAGGCCCCTGCCAAGGACTGCTGCCCCGAGACCTGGTGCCAGCCCTCCCTTGGGGGAGACTCAGGGAGGGAACCTGAAGCCTGCTGGAAAGGGTGGGGGCATGGAGTGCTCTTATCCTGTGTGGCCTCAGTTCTGTCGCCTGCACTGAGCCTTCAAGGGCAGGGGTCGCGCTGGATCTTTATCGGGCCTGCTGGCTGCACAGAGGAGGAGAGGCAGGCCTCGCTTGGCAGTGGTCTGGGCACCGGCTGCTGAACCTGGGCTGGCAGCAGCTCTTCCAACACCAGAGCAGAGACAGACACCCTTGGCTGACACTTCTAGCAGAAGCTGAGCACTCTGCAGCCCCAACCGCATTTCCTCAACTCTCATGACAGCTCTTTCGTTGAGTAGGGTAGAGATGGGGCTATGTCCAGCTACAGATGACACTTCCCAGGCTCGCTCTCAGGTGGGGTGGCCCACCAAGTGTCTCTAGGAATGCTCTTTATTTTTTAGGTTTTGAGACAAATTCACATTTTGTCACACTCAGTAGAGTGCCGTAGCATCATAGCTGGCAGCAACCTCAAATTCTTGGGCTCTGGTGATCCTACTGCCTCAGCCTCATGAGTAGCTGGGACTACAGGGGCCTGCCACAAGGCCCAGCTATTTTTTTAGAGACAGAGTCTCTGCTCTTGCTCAGGCTGGTCTTGAACCTGTGAGCTAAGGAAATCTACCCACCTTGGCCTCCTAGAGTGCTAGAATTACAGGTGTGAACCACTGCACCCAGAGTAGGAAGGCTCTTTGAAAGGCTCAAGTGGCAAGGGGCATTCCACAGTGGTCCTTCTCCCTTCTCTAGCAGTCCTTCATGGGCCTCCCAGGTCACCTACCAGGGCATTAGTAGGGGGAAAAAGTGGGAACTGACCCTGGGCTGGCAGCAGCTCTTCCAACACCAGAGCAGGGGCTCTTTTGACCATCATTACTTTCTCCTTTTATATTGGTATTGTGATGGCTAGAGCAGCTACCTCCATCATGCCAGCAAGAGGGAAAGGGCCAGGGGACTCTGAACCTCTGAAGTGAAGTCAGCAACCTCTGTGCCTTGGGCTTCTCATGGTGGGAGAAAGATGCACCTTCTCTGGGCCCATGCCCCAGGGGTGCATCCTGAGGAGGGGCAAACACAGGGCCTCACGTTGGCCCAGATCAGTCAGAGGCCGTGGGCACTGCTCTTCCAAGGTCAGATAGGCGAGAAGTGGTAGCGATTGGGCTGGCAGCATCAGCACATGCTTTCTTAAACTAACTTCAAGGCGTCTGGCAGGGTCTTCGGCTTCCAAAAGGACTTACTTTTCAAATGGGTGGAAACCTCAGAAAATGCATTTGTAACTTCTTCCAGATTTAGCAGAAGCAGTTTTCACACTTCTTGAAATCCCATTGTGAACTTGTGAGCTGCTGGTGTGGCAGGAACCTAAGAATAGGTGTGATCGTCAGTCACACACGTCACTCTCACAGTCACTGAGACGTGACCATGCCTCAAATTGGAAAGTGGGGCACAGGGAGCAAGGAGAGGGCGTCATCTCAGTGAGGGGCCAAAGGACATAGGGCCTTGTACCAGTTGTGCTCCAGAACTCTTTGTTGATGTAACTTCTCGTCCCTACTCCTAAGAAGGGCTGGCCCACAAAGCTACCGTGTTCTGCAACTGGAAGGTCTCAGGTTCTGCTCTCTCATCTCCCTGTCTGGGGCCTGCTGGGAAGTTCCCATCTGAGGGACCTAACTCTGCTGTTCCCTCTGTGCCCACCCCCAAGAAGGTGGGGGAGGGGAATGCTGCAGCTCCCAGGGGAATTGGTGCTGGCCAGGATACTCGTGAACTTGAACCAGTCATGCTGGGCCCTGGGCCTCAGTGTCCCCTTCTCTACACACAGTCTCTGAAGCTTCCTTCCAGCTCTGACATGCTGTGAAACCAGAAAGGTCTCTTTGAAAAAGGTCCTGGTCAGAAGAGACAGGCAGTGGGGTTGAGCATCCCAGCACACAGGCCTGAGGATGCTAGCCACTGGTTTGTTTTGGGCCTGGCCTCTCGGTCTTTTCAGTATCTGGACCAAGAGGCACAAGTGGACGCCGTGTCCCTGTCCTGGGGACTAGAGGTGGTGAATAGGGATTTTCCTGTGGTCCTGTCCCCTGTGGGTCCTGGGGTTGCTGGTTGAGGCTCCAGGCCCTCCAGTGATTGCATTGTCTCACATCCTTTCCAGTGTCAGCCCACACTTGGCCTGCATCCACCCCTTGCAGACACTGTCCAAAACCTTCCATATTACTCCCGGAGGAACAAGGCACAGCCAAAAGGCAGAGTGTACAGGGCCCGGGACACTGCATGAGTCTGCTCTGTTCTTTGGGACGTGCATTTCACAGCGCATTTTGCCAGGAAGAGCATTTCCTACAGACAGCAGAGGCTGGTGACAGCAAGAGGGCCAGCAGCTGTCAGAACCTGAGCAGAAAGTGTGATCTCAGCTCCAGCAGGACTCAGTCACCACAAAGGGGAGACCTGGGTCTTCATGGACCAATTTCCTTCATCAGTTCCTGAAAAACTGTCTGCAGGATTGGAGGTTGGAGAAAAAATGAATAATTCCACAAAAACTGAAAATGAACTGACTTCTCTAGACTTGCAGAATCTTAGATGCAGAACAATGGTTTGGTTTTCAATTCCTGCCTAGCAAAAACCAGCATAGCCACTCATCTCCTGTGCAAAACTATTATTTGTTGCAAAATGTGTGGATTTCAGGAAATAATCAGGAAACCATGAGAAAACCTAGGGCCACTAGAGGGTGCCTGGCATTGACGGGTGAGCATGTGTGTGTGCGCTGCACACGTGTGTGCACGTTGGGGAGGGCAGCAGCTGGCAGGAGAAAGCCCCCCACCCTCAGATCCCACTGTAGGTACCAGTGAAGCCACAGGGGCTGTGTTTGTCCCATGTGGGGGCCTGAGGCAGTCTCCTGATGACATCCTGGGGTAGCCTCCTTCCAGACTGTTCCCCACAGCCATCAAGGGGAGTGTGGACAGAGGAAGCGCCTGGAGGGGTGGTAAAGTGGAGGGCCAAGGGGGGCTGTGGCTTGGGGATAGTTCCTCCCTGTCCCTGCCCTCAAGGCCTTGTCATACAGGTGCACACAACACTCTGACCACAAAGGAACATAGGCTTAAAGGTCAAAAGGAACAGAAGGAAATATCTGAACACAAGAGACTGTTTACAGAAGGAAGGTCTCTGGGAAGGACTCAGGCCTAGGAAACATAAAGCAGTATCAGGGGCTGATAGAAAAGTGTGAGCTCAGGTGGCAAAGAGGCAAAGGTGCAGACAGAGGCAGGCTGCATGGGGCTGAGGTGGGAGCCGGTGAGACCTGCGTAACATTTTATGATCTAGAGAAGCTGCCACTTTGCCCGCTGTTGGCCTCTCTGCAGTGTCAGAGATGCTGACCACCCCCCACTCTCTCTCCTCCCCCGGCAGAGCCAGTTGCAGCAGCCCCTGCAGAACTGAGGTGAGGGCCCCTGCCCTGGGATGGATAGGAGGGAGCGAAGCCCTGTTGGGACCTGACAGGGTCACTTCTTGGAGGGGCTCCTAAGCTTCCTGAGGAGAGCACCGCCCCCAGAAGGAGGCAGCATCGGGTGGCCACCAGCTGCCCACATCCTCAGCTGGAGGAGCTAGCTGGTCCAGGGCTCCTTGTCCCTTGCCATGTGCGTCCAGGGGGAACAGCAGAGGCAGTGACAGAGACCAGAGAGAGCTGTGGCCTTGGGGCAGCCCCCGCTGTTGAGGGGTGTCTGAGCATTGGCTCTGGGGCTGGGGCTGTGGCAGCTAGACCTGGACATCTGTACGCGGGCATTGGTGGCATCAACGGGGCTGGGGAGTGGGCGTGGTTTGGCGTGTGTGGTGAACGCCACAGCTCCAAGGGGCTGTGGCGTTCACCTGTAGCTGGGATGGGCAGCCTTGTGGAGTTCCTGTGAGAAATGCAGACACTCCAGGAGGAGGGGGCCCAGGGACATAGCCTTTCTGTCCTGAGGGGCCTCATCTGTGCCCCTGGCTGAGGGTGCCTGCCATGAGAGGCCCCTGGGGCTGTGTCTTGGGGACTTTGTGCCTCCTCAGGGGAAATCGTGTCTGGAAGGGGTGGGGGCTATGTGTCACAGGGGCTCGGGCTCCTGGGGCCCTTTGCTCATAGCTGGCAAAGGTCAGAATCCATATCAAATGGGTGGGAAGTGGTGGGCCCAAAGTAGTCCCCTCACCCAGCAGCGACCCTGCCCATGCCCTGGAAAGGACACCCAGCACAGACCTGGCTGTCAAGGTCGGGGAGGAGGCCACTGCAGCAAAGATGCGAACCATGGCCAACTTGCAGAGGTCAGCAGCTGAGCCTGTGGGCACAAAGGGCAGTTTCAGGGCCCCATCTCCGTGGTGGGGTACCTGGAGCCTGTCACCACACTGCCATGCAGGGTCTGCTGGCTCTGAGCCCCTTTAGCACAGTGTCCGAAGATGACTAGGCATCCACCTGCCTCCAGCCGCCCCTCACTGAGGGTGGGGGGTTCTTGTGCTCGCTGAGCAGCTGAAGCCTCAGTTTCCTGCCTGTGGATATAGGAAAAGCCACTGCCTTGGCTGCTCTTGTAGGAAACATCCTAATTATAAGAAAGACTATGCCCCAAGTACCTGTCACCTACAGGTGCCATTGCACTAGTGCCTCCCACAGTGACCACCAGGCAGGACGGGTGGCTGTGGGGCTCCTGGAGGAAGGTCTGCTAAGTCCTGCTAGGACAGAAGATGCCTTAACAGCAACGTGGTGGGCACTTCTCAGGCTGCAGCAACCTGAGCAGCAGGTGGATCCAGAACTCTGGGGCTATGGTGCTAGCAGATGAGCAAGGGCCTATACCTTGCACCACAAAGTTCACAGCCTGTCGCTCTGCCTGTGCCCGGAACTGTGGGTCACGTGCATGGATCTTCGGCAGGGCTCTTCTTCTGCCCATGAGGGACACCACATAGCCTGGGTCACATGAAGGAAGATAGATGAGCGATGGAAACCAACAGCCATGCAACAGAACCCACCTGTCCTCTGCCTACCCACCACCGACCCACCCACCTGTCCACCATCTACCTGCCCACACACTTGTTCACTCACCTAGAAGCAGAGCCAGGAGCCGTGGATGCCACTGGCCACGGCAGGCACTGGTGGTGGGAGGGGGCAGGGGCTCTGGACATAGCCAGCTTACCTGTCTGCTGACAATGGGCCACAACTGCTTGGCCAAAGTCCTTGATTTTCTTATACTTCTGCAAAAAACTTGCCAAAAACTGGGCAGCTTCGTGAACAGTAACTCCAAGGCAAGCAGCAAGCCGCTCCTTCCCTGTGAGTCAGAAAGACACAGATCGGCGTTAACTCCCAACTCACACCAGGCCAGGGACTGTGTGCATGGAAACCAGCCTGGTGAGTCAGGGTCCAGGGGGCACCACTGGCCTTTTCTGCACAGTTGGGGGGTGTTAGCATCTGGTCTTCCATTCGGAGTGCTGGGTGCTTGCCAGTCAGGACTGGGGCCTGTTTGACATTTCTCTGGCTCCCAGTCCTGCCTTAGCACTTGCCAGCTCTGTAGGAGAGCAGTGAAGGAAGCGGATGTGGTCCTTGCTCTCAGCCTGGCTAGTGGGAGGCTCAATTCCAGAACTGAGGAGGCTGGACTGGGTGAAAGAGGAAAAGAGGAAGGGGATGTTCCATGGCCAGATTATGAGAACAAGGTACTCAAGGTTCCTATCCTAGAACTTTTATCTCAGCGGTTCTCAACCTGTGGGTCATGACCCCTTTGGGTCACAGGAGTCGCCTAAGACCATCCTGCATATCAAATATTTATATTACGATTCATAACAGTATCAAAATTACAGTTATGAAGTAGCAACAAAAATAATTTTATGGTTGGGGGTCACCACAACATGAGGAACTGAATTAAAGGGTCACAGCACTAGGAAGGTTGAGAGCTACTGTTTTATCTGGAGATAAATGCTTTTGGTTCCTAGAAAACACAGATGTTGAGAAGTTGCTAATAAAGATGTCTCTGGCTGTGGTGGCAGCCTGAACCCGGGTGTAGCATGGAAGCCCCTGCATGCTTGGTGTAGGCTCTGGGGCCACATAAACCTGGGTCTGAGTACAGCTCTGTCACCCATAGGAGGCTCTTTGTGGCCTCACATGACCCACAACAAACCCATTTTTTCAGCTCTGAATTGAGTATAATTGTCCTTACCCCCAAAGGTTGTTAAGAGAACCCCATGGATACATAAAGCTCAAAAGGGCGCCTGCTCCTCCTTGGTACTCGGTCTGGAGTCACCCCTCCCTTTTCCTCCAGAAGAGACATATAACTTAGAGAAAAGGAGTCCATGGGGCATAATCCCTGGCTTGACAGTGGGATCGTGGGGAAAGCCCTGGCTAAGGAGGCTGTGTGCTTGGCGGGAACCCCAGAGCACAAGCTGCCTAGAGACCTGCATTTCTGGGACAATGGGACCAGGAATGGGTCTGCTGCCCTCTGCTCAACAAGATGGCCCAGAAACCCTGGCCTGGGGCTGGAGATGTGGGATCTGCCCGGCTCTTAGTCCAGCCTTCCCTGCAATCAGGCCACTCCTGGCCCCAGCCACCGGATGCCTCACTGGTTCTAGACAGAAAGAGTGTCAAGTCTTGGGACAGTAAATAGGCAGATGTTTGCTTGGCCAGGAAGAGTGTGAGAGTCTGGGGTGCCCTGTTCTCCCAAGGCTGGTCCCAGAGGAATCAGCTCTAGAGCCCCAGTCCTTCCTATAAGCCCAGGGCCACTTGATCACTTGGAGACATTTGGTTGGAAGTGAAAAAAAACCTCTACTATCTCTTTTAGGGCTTCATTAAGACCTATTACTCTGGCAACTTCACAAATATGAGCACATTATATTTGTTACACTTTACTGGAATAATCCATCTATAACTCTATTAAGCCCCATCAGCACCCTCAGCTGTAGCACTGCAGTGGAAAATTCCAGCAGCTCTCAGAAAGGAATCAGGTCGTAGCTGGACACCTTCGGCAGGTCAGCCAGACAGGACTTCGAGCAGTCTCCTTAGCCAAGTCTCTTATCATCTCCCATCTGCTGTTGAGCCCATTTGGTGAATTTTTTATTTAAGATATGGCAGTTTTAAGTTTTAGAATTTTCATCTGGTTCGTTCCAACTACTTACTGAAGTTTTCCTTATTTATTTATTATGAACATATTTTTCTTTATATCCTTGGGCTCAGGTATTAATAGCAAGTTTAAAATCCTTATCTGCAAATTCCAACATCTGGGTCATCTCAGGATCTGTTTCCATGGCTGCCTTTTCTCAAGTCGGGTCAAGTTATCCTGTATCTTCATATGTTTAGGGATTCTGGATTGTATCCTAGATATAGTGAATGATATGTCACCGATACTCTGAATTCCATTATGTTCTTCTCAGGAGTACTAATCTTTTTAAGAGGGCAGATGATCTGGCTAAAGTCAAACTCCAAACTGTCTCCCTGCTGAGGGCAGTGGCTGAAATCTCAGCTGATCCTTTTGGGCTTAGCTCGACTGCTTGAAGTCTGCCCCATACAGCCATAGGCAGGGTGAGCCAGAAATCTGGGCAGATTTATACCCAGAATTTGGGCTTACCTCTGCCTCCCTTCTTCCTGAAATTTCTTTCACTTTCCAGATTCTGTGGTTGTCCCAACTCTGTCCTCTGATGCTTATAGCTAGTAGGACTCGGGCTTTCCATCACAGATTGACTGTGGCTTGCCTCCAGATGAGGAGCTGCAGAATGGGACACTCGGCTATACCCTCCTTTCTTCCAAGTACCAACCAACCTCCAGTTTCTGTTTGCTTTTGGTCCCTTTCATTGCCTTCAGGTAGCTGATTTCTTCCACATTTTCCGTAGATTATGGCTGATACTTATGGAGGCTTGGTCTTTTAGGGGCTACGTGGCCATCACTAGAAGTCAAGCCTGTCTTTCTGAACACATGTCTTCTGCAGAGCTGTGAGAACATTTGAAGGCATAGCAGTGGCCAAGGTCCTGCTGTGTGAAACAAGCCTATTTACAAGAGAAGCAAATGTGGTAACTCCAAAAAGAGCAGAGGTGGGGGACCACAATGGAGCAGAGGTCCAGTCAGCAGTCCAGGCCCCAACTCCAGCTCCCACTCCTGGATGCCCTTGACAGTAGGACTGTCACACTCAAAGGCCACTGTCCTCCGGCTCTGAGGGGCTTCTCTGCTGTGCTTCAAGTGTACTGGCTCCCTCTTCTCACAGAATTTGCCTCCACACATTTACTCAGTCTAGCGGATTGCTCTTTTTGACACTGACCACAGGCAGACCCATGTCCCAAGAGTGCTCCCATGGGAGCCCCACGCACATCCTGCCTCTGCCTTTTGCGTGACACTGTGGCTTCTCCTGCAGGGGGCTAATCGCATCCCATGTGCTTGTGTGTGTCACATTCTAACTTTAGGAGGACAATCTTCTCCAAGTGCCCTTGCCCCACACATTTTGCTGATAGTGTTCACTCCTGTTTGTGTGTCTAGGGCTGAGCATACAGTGGGGCTTTGGAGCTTTGCTGGTCTACAGGACAGATTTGACTGACTGAATTCCACGCAGCGTTCACATTCAGCTCAGGTGCTGCTGCTCTGCGCTCGCCCAGGGCCCTTCTCTGGCACGAGGGACTCTCCTGGCAAAGCACTGCTGTGTCTTTTGACAGGTAAGAGCCTCTGGAGTGGCTCTGGGCCCACCATAGGCTGGCGAGTGTCTGTCCATCAGGGGTGACCGGATGTGGAGGCAAACTTCAGCTTTACTCGGTAATTTGAGAAGACTCAAGTCTAAGCTCTCTAAGAGCTCAGAGCAAACTGGAGGAGTCAGAAGCTGCTTTTGCAGGAGGCAGATCGCCACTGGGCTCAGCGAGGGTGGAGAGTGGACATCTGAATTCGGTGATGGAGGAGGCACAGGAAGCCTGGGAGGCAGTCCTGGGGTTGAGGCCCCAGGCCGCTGCTGCTCTGGGGCTCCAGCACCCCATTCTGACAATCTGGGCTGGCACATCTGAGGGTAGTGGCTGAGCACGCAGCCCAGCACCTTGGGAGTGGCCTCCCTGCCTGTTTTCCAGTCAGTCTTCACAATGGTCAGGTCACTGTTTCTAGAAAACCCCACGCTGGCAGAGTGTGCTTATGTGAAGACATGTCACTGCCACCAGCTGAGAGCTGGCTGGCCCGAGCTCCTCTCTTGAATTCTCAAGGGGGCCCAGCAGCCCAGGTTGAGCTCACTGGTTTGTCACAGCTCATATGACAAGGTCTCAAACACAGAACACAGACAGCTGAGGCTGCAGCATATACACGGTGATTCTAGCTGTCGGGGTGGCCAGGAACAAAGGGAACAGCAGAGGTGGGGGCTGAGGGTGGGAACCCCTGTGTCAGCCTCTGGCTAAAAGCAGCCAAATTGCCCCCTTCACCAACACTGCCACTAATGACTCACACTGATTTACACAGGGCTGCTCTTTTCCTCTCCAGAAAAGACTGAGCCGATACTCCAGAGTCTCTCTCCAGGGCAGCTGGGTGGCGGGTGGGTGCCACAGGGAAGGACAGAACTAAGGCAGGACCCAGACCTGGTGGCAGATGATAGAGACAAGAGAGAATTGTGTGCCAGGCTCGGACGCACCAGCCCTTCAAGAGCATTTCTAAGGATGAGAGGAGCACAGAGGTGGAGGTTCTCGACGGGCCTGCTCAGCTGCCTTGGGACTGAACTGGCTGTGGTCCTGCTGAAGGGCCAAAGCTGACTAGACGTCCAGAACATGTTGTCCTGCTGCAGGACACATGGGCAGCACAGCCCTGCCGGAGGTGGGCCCAGCAGCTCCCAGGGACAGACGACTGTGTACCTGTCTGTTATTCTTGTCCTGAGCTCGTTCGGTTTTGTGGACTTTCCTTGGATCCTCTTCTCAGGGACTTTACAAGGCCCCGGCACTCCAAGAGGTGACCCAAGGGAGAAGGTCTGCACTGGCTGGACAGCTGCTTGGGCCCCTCCCCAGCTGCCAACAGCCCCTCCTGGGTGAAATTAGGCCACACTGATTCAGAATGACCCAGAGGCACAGAAGAATTTAAAAAGCCCAGACAGCCCACAGTGAGGGGGTGGGAGGGACAGTGGGAGAGCACAGAGGGCTCTGTGGGATCTGGGCCAGAGAAGAGGGGCAGGGAAGGCACAGAAGTGGCACCGGATGACCCACCACTGGCTCTCAGTCCTTCCTGCCAGGCCCCCTCTCCTGCCTGCTGCCCAGGGACCTGGCTCTGCCCCTGTGGGGCCTGGCTTTGGATCCCCACTCAGCTGGGGAGATGGGGAAGCAAGAAAGCCTCAGTGTATACACGAATGAGGGTTCCTGGAGGTCTCAAAGCCCAGCAGGAATGCTCACAGTGGTGCCATGTGGGGGTGGAGCTGGGTGGCCCGGTCACCCTCACTCTCCCTGCTCTGGCCTCACCTGGAGAGGGTGGTTGTACCATTGACCACTCATGGTGTTAAGTGGTCTGATAAGTGCCCGAAGGTCACAATTATCATCAGAGTGTATGTGTACACAGCACACAGGGACTCCCAGAATGATTTCCCTGAGGCATGGCCACATTTGCACACAGGTGTACACCCACCTGGCAAGCTCAACCCCTTGCCTGCAGCCTACCTGCACCATAGACCACTGAGTACACCACCTTCTTGGTCCGCTCTCTGTCTGCGTGTGTCACACATTCCACGGGGATGTCCTTCCTGCGTGGAAAGACAACGTGTCGTCAGGCACAGTTGCACTGTCAGCAGAGGGGGTCCAAGGCACACAGAGCCCCCCCTCCATTCTTCCTCTGCAGGTTTTTAACCGTTTCAAATGCGCCTGTCACATGGGCAGGGGACAGGGTCAATATCTGTCATGCCCAGCTCTGCAAAGACCCCACTCAGGTATTGGCAGTGAGGCTGCAGCATCCCTAAGTTCGGAGGCATCCAGAATCAAAACCCTAAACTGCTTTTACCTGGAGGACAGCCTGCCCCTGCGGTGGGGATCTGGGGCCTGTGTTAGCAGGGGGTGGTTCTGGCTCCTTTGAGGGCTGTGGGGGGAGTCCTGTTCTGGGCTGCGGCATTCAGACAGGCTAAGGGTCAGCTTGACTTCTGACTGCAGCAACCTCCGGAGATTAGAACTAAGACATTTCAGCAGCACAGGAGCTGCAGGGCACTCCAGTGGCACTGAGTCCTTCCCCCATGCCAGGGCACCCCAAGGATAGGCCCCCCAGCATGTACCAGTGCTTCCTCCTCCTGTTGCTCTTGTAAACGTCCTTATCATCTATCAGGGGTATCCAACATGTGACCCGCGGGTTGCATGTGGATTATTTGAGGCCTGTTTTAAAAAATTATTATTATTATTATTATTATTTTTTTTTTTAGTGACAAAGTCTCACTTTGTCACCCTCGGTAGAATGCTGTGGCGTCACAGCTCATAGCAACCCCTAGTTCTTGGGCTTAAGCACTTCTCTTTTTTTTTTTGAGACAGAGCCTCAAGCTGTCACCCTGGTTAGAGTGCCGTGGCATCACAGCTCACAGCAACCTCCAATTCCTGGGCTCAAGCGAGTCTCCTGCCTCCGCCTCCCAAGTAGCTGGGACTACAGGCGCTCGCCACAACGCCCGGCCATTTTTTGGTTGCAGCCGTCATTGTTGTTTGGCGG